>VXAY01001422.1:150108-192710 GCA_013399855.1 Oxyruncus cristatus | reverse complement strand
GTCCTGGCCCAGCAGGGAGGAGCAGGGGCAGTCCTGAGGTCGACGTGCAGCAGAGAGAGAGAGAGAGAGAGATTTCCAGCTACGGCCGACCAGAGCTGTCGCCCCAGAGATAATAGAAGAAAACTTTCAAGTGCTGCAAATTTGATTTAGAGGAACTATAACCCTGAAAGTAGAGAAGAGAATTTTCTCCTCCTGGACTGATACAGGGGGGAGGGATAATTTTGTAAATATATGGAATTTTCTTCGTAAGAAAACCTGGTTAGAATTGTTGTATATATTATTCTTTAGTTTTTATCCTGCTAGTAATAAATTTATTTCCCCATCTCAAGTTTTTTTTGTCTATATAAAACTTCTCTCATAACAATTGTGTAAAAGGTTTGAAGAAAAAGCGGTCCAGAGTAAACCCACGACAGTTATGAAAAAATTTTTACATTCTTTAATATGGTTGGAGCATAATTTTTCCTGTCTCTTCTTTCACTTATCCTGTAAGTATGCTTGAAAGACCACAATATATTTTTCCAGACTAGGATTCGTACAGTAAGAACAAAGTGACTTTGAGATGCTAACTACACTGAATAACACAAGGATTTCATGACACTTTCTCTTTTTGTAGCCACTATATTCTCTCTGTGTGATATGTTTCCAGATGTGTATGTGAAACATTTGTACATATATGCAAGGAGGTAACTGCATCTCTTCTTCTTTAAGCTTCTTAGCTTATTACTTTTTAGAAAGTGTTATAAACCAGCTATTGCAAAGCAAGCCTCTCAAAAGTGTCTCCACTAGAATTGTGTGTATAGATTATTTTGCAATTTAGAAGGCAAATGGGGAGAAAGGATAATGATTCTCTTCCTCTTTTTTTTTTTTAATTAAAAAATAAAATAGTACTTTGTCACTTTAAACAATGAGCAATTAGAGAAAAAGGATGTATGCAACCATAAGTACTTTTGTGAAAATGTAGCCTTTTATTTTTTCTCCCTAACCAGCAAAACAAGGCAAAATGTTTAATCAAGCTTTAATCATGTAAGTTCCACAAAATTGAAAAAAAAAAAAAAAACCCTAAGCAGAACAAACTAACTTGTTTTTCCAGAAGGGCATCTGGCTTTACTGGTGAATATAACAGTTTTTCTTCCCCACATTATTTTAACTGAGCAGTCCTAGAATTATATTTTTCAAAAACACCGTCAATATCTCAGAAAACATGTGTGGACCCACCATAGACCCAGCTTGTTTAGATGCTTTCTAAGCCAATGACTATCATTTTGCAGCTAGCCAAGAGGAATGAAAAGAGGTAAGTGAAGTTGTACTATTTCTCCTGTGCAAGTCATTTAAATCAGTCAGGTAGGGCCTTACTAATGGAGGCTGAAGTGTGTTTTTTTCTCTGCTCTTTATAATTAACTATGAATATGCTCCGTCATTGGGGGAGCACACAGTGAAGAGGTCTTGAGCCTATACCTGCTTGTTATCATCCTTCGGGAACTAGTTCCTAGGGAACAGTGGGCTTTTCTAGTTAGAATTCTTGGAAGGCATTATTCAGCTTAGTAATCAACTGCTGAGAAATGTGTTACTTCAGCTGACATTTGGACAAGAGATAATTTTATATGTAAGACACATAAAAGATTTAATACCTCTGAACCTTCTCTTTGCTTTAGATGCAGAATTCTGCCTCCTAAGAAAAGAGAAATTTGATTTCTGCTAGTGGAAAAAACTTCAGAAAAAAAATAGTTATAAAACTAAGAAAGTCAGGAATGTAGAAAACATTAGTTTCTCTTTTCTAGCTCTATTAACTACCATAGGACCAGCTGAGTAGCTTACTGGATATGGCAAGAACAGGCATCTAATATGAGTACCTGCTGTAGCGAAGAAATCTAGCATTTACTACAGAATTGCAAGGCAAGCAAGTCTTTATAACACAAACTAAAAGGAAAAACAAACTACCTTATTAAAAATAGCTTATAAAAAGTGTTTTCTTTTTGGAAATATATAATCTGAGATACCTTTCTGCCAATTTTCTGTAATTTTGAGGCACCTATGGCTGAAATCCACAAATATTTCTGTTTTCTTTTTATGTCTTATGATTCTCTCTTCCTGTACTCTACATCTCTTCCTGTACTCTACACTTTTCCTGTGTTGACTGAAAATAAGTACCAGTGTTGCACTATTTCTTTCTTTTTGCTGACACTGCAAACCAGGATTCAAGAAGCATAGAAGGGGAAAAGTTTTATGTGTTGCTACCATCATAAAAATATCAAAATGTGGTGATACAACTTTTTAAGTACACTGTCCTGCAAGGTACATTCTATTTACTTTAAGTTTTACAAGGAATTTTTACCATATCTTTATATGATATTTTAGGAAGTGTCATCTGTTACAGTACAGCAGCTTCTCAGGAGATAATGATAATAATAATTTTCTAGCTATTGCCTTTCCAGTTCTAAGCAATATACCTGAAGAAGTTATCTAGATGGTATATATGAACTGAAGAAGTTGGTAAGAGATTACAGAAATCAGACTTACTTTCAATACATGCTTACAGTATGATTTACTTTCCCCCATAGCACACAACAGATAATCAGAGTTAGTTGTAACAAAAAGAGAATATTTGTCATTCATCAAGGCATAATGAATTAATTTTACACCATTTACAGGAGCAGGATATCTAAGCCATTCTTTCCTATGGTTGCTGGTTTTCAAAGTTTCTCTCTTAAACTGCTACTTAGTGAAACCTATTGAAATCGAATACATTCTGTATTTGCAACAAGATTTATGATTTGTGTTCTTTGTAATGGGTCAGTTTGAATACTATAATTTAAGTTTCCTGAATGAAATTCTCAAAACATGATTTTTAATGCAAAGATTTTGAATTAGTTTATTAGAATTTTTGACTGTAGAAAAAACTTGGGATAGAAAGGAATATGAGGGAATTAGTTTAAAATTTACAGTCAGATCCTACAGCTGGCAAAAGAGTTTGCCTACTAATGTCCCAGAGTAGTATGTGTGTGTGCGTACGTGCACTTTTGACGTGGGGGAAATGTCAGGGAAAGAACTAAAAAAAGATTAGTGAAAAGCTTCTGTGATTGGCTGCATTACATTGACATTTACTGTACCAGAAAATTATGAAAACATTAGAGCTATTAGCTGTCAGTCATTTCTGTGAATAGTTCTAAAATAAGGTTATAGAAAAAGGATCTGTGTAGATTATTTTTTAGAGTGAGTTTCATGGAAGCCATGGATGTGTTTAGAAAGTGTTGTCATAAAAATCTTTTTTTATTTTTATTTCTTTTCCCCTCCAAACAGTAAAGTGAGGTACTGAGAACCTCAGTATTAGTCTAAAACATCACTGTAGAGAAGTGAAAAGGAAAGAGGACTTGAGGGTCAGAAATATAGAGCAATTCAGTGTGCAACCATATAATTTAAAAAGGCTTTTTTCCCTGAAACCTGAATTCTGGAAAGGTCAAACTTATTTATACAATTTATTTTACTTAAAAAATAAACAGTTTTACCATAATGGTAAGAAATGTTCCTTGAGAACACTCTGCCCTGGAGACAATTTCTGTAATGCACTGAAAGAAATGCTGGAAAAAGCAGAGAGAATGATGGAAATTCAAGCATCTACAAAGCTTGAATGTGTGTGCTTGAAGCAAACTCCTTAAAGATCAGTTATTTAACCTATTCCATAAACCTTGCTCTACTAATTACTGTTTCTCAAAATGGTGACAACATACCCTGATGCTATCTTTTCATGGCTTAGGAAATTATCTTTCACATTTGGATATTTTTTTTTTAAATACATAACACAGGGATGTTAAAAGACCCGTCATCACAAATACATCTGTTGCAGGTGAAAAGATAGTCAAGGTGTCTGAAAATTGATCCTCATTTAAACCTTACTATTAACTTGAACTGAAAGGCTGTTGTGCCAACCAAATGATTACAGGAGAAAGATAGTTCTATAATCCTAAAGCAAAAAATAATATCAAAAGAAGTATGATTGTAATGCATGACATCTAAACTGTGAAACAAATTACATTACCTTTTCATACCTTTAAAAAATTCTTATGCACACAAACCTAAGGATACTTACCTAAAATTCTATCTAAAAGTACATTATTAGGAGGTCTCTAGTATCTGACCGTGACTGCAGTATGCTGGAAGGTGATGTGTTACGTATAGTCAGCAGGCAGGCTATGCATGCAGCATGTACAGGTCTACGCACAGTAAAAATCTATCACATCTTCACATCAACACTTGCTGCATGAGCCTGTTATTGCTGTAGGCACGGCTTCTGATACCTTTCCTGATATTTCTGTCTGAGTGCATGATGTTTGCTGCTCATTTGTATTTGTCTCCTTCCTTACCTTGCTGTTTTGTTACTATTATTGGCTGGGAGCTCAGATGGCTGGTCTCCAAGCTGTAGTAAACTTTTTTTTTCTAGTGGTGTTTTGAAGGTGTTCTGTCAGTCAGTCTCACTTCTTCCATCTACAGTCTCTTCCCATTAACCATCACAATTGGCCCATACCTTTTGCTATGGTGAAAAATGCCTGCTCATTGCAACACGGACCTTAGCTGAGGCATTTATGTGGACAACCTTCTTCACTCTGAAAGACTTTGCATAATGCACAGTGTTATTTTGATGAAGTTTTGAACCCACTACTGCTAGATTCAGCTTCATCTAGCCCTTACAATGGAAATGCAAGGAATTGTCACTGCATGTTCAGCTTTTCCATGCCAGTTGCTACTCATCTATCCTCAACATTGAAATTCTGATCTGAGTCTAGTTGTTCCTCATATATGGAAATTATGCTGTAGCCCCAATCACCCTCTTCACCTTTTCTCCTGCCACATACTTTTTTTGTGGAAGAATTTGAATTGCTTACCATCTTTGAAACAATCTGAAACATTCCGTTTGTTCTATTTTTAAATGAGTGTTCCAGAGTGTGTGTGTTTGTAAACACTCCTAGCACTGTAGCAAAAGCCTTCCTTTAAAGCAAACACCTCATAGCACCGTAAAACAAGTTGAGAAAACAAATTTTCAAATATGTCAAATTAAATGTGTTTTCCTGGCCTACTCCACGGAATTTATTGCAAGAGAACACATCAATTTCAAGCTTTAAGTATGAAGTGGGTGAACAAAGCAAAGCAAACAAAAAAGAGGGGAAAATTATTTAAGATTTACTATACAAAATGTTTCCTTATCTGAACACAGTTGTGTCTTCAAACAGACTCAGGCTTGCCGTGCTCTTCTGGACTGATTACAGAGTGTATGAGGAGAAAGGTGACCTGAGGAGGCTGTCTAACCCAGCACTCCTGCTCAAAGTGCGGTCAGACAGAACAGGGTGTCCAGAATATTGTGCAGTCAGGTTTGTATATCTCCCACACATGACAGAGATAGACAGACAGAAAGGCAAAGAAGCAGGAGAAATAAAGGAAAAAAAAGTTTTATATTCAAAAGTCTGTGTACTCGCTCTGTCTGCTCGGTTCACATAAAAGACTCTTCCTCCCCTGGTCTATTCTTCCTGAAGAACCTGTGACCCATCCACAGCAGCAGTCCAACCATGTGAGACATCTCTCCATGTCTCTTTGAACTCAATGAAATTTCAATCCTTGCTCTGTACACAGATCTCTACCTCACCTCATTTGTTTCCCATTGTGTGTGCATTAGTATATACACACTTCAGGGAGAACTCCAGTCACATTAATTTTGTGGAAAGTCTTTGAGAGCAATTTCCGTAATGCTGTCCTACAGACACTTCCTGATTTATGTGTGTAGACTTCAGGTGACCCCCCCTTCAGCCCTAGAGAAATTATGAATGCCCAAATCATCTTTATCTCAAGCAGAAAGGAGTCTGTAAATACAGAAGGTGAAAGAAAAAAAGGATTTATGAAAATCTCTGCAATATACATAACCACAACCACAAAGAAAGGAGGAATGCTCTCAGAGAACTAAAACTGCAGACTTACTCAGATATTTGAGCACATACTTCTAACTCATTTTACTGGGGTGGTTTACAGCCTCAAGTTATACTTTGCTTCAGCCAACTAAGAAAACAATTTAGAGAATAAGTTACACGTGCTAAATTATTCCATACTACCTTTCCATTAGTTCATACTAATTAATTAGCTATGAATAAGTCCATGGGTTCATAGGGTACTTCAGATTAGGAGGGAGCTCAGGAGGTCACAGGAGTTGTCTTTAAACACCGTGTTTCTGGAAGGTAGGAAAAGTAGATTTTTACCATAAATTTTTTGACCATTTTAATTCTGAGTTTCCTCTATTCTTCTAGTGTTCCTACACAAAATCCTTCTACCTAAGCTTGGTACAATCAAACTAGGCTATGATATTTTACTCTGCAATAGAAGACAGCTATGTCACACAAATAGCTACCTGTAATTACTATCTACTAACAGTGGGAATTACAGCACATGATTGTACCACGTTAAATTAAAGCTGAAATAAATTTTAGGAGTAGTTACCTGCTACTAAACAGTCTCTATGTCTGCAAAAAGGTAAGCTAAAATTACTTCCATTAAGTAATAAAGATATTTAGGAAAGCTATGAAATCAGCAGCCTTTGAAGCCCAGGGACTCTTCCTTCCCGGCGTCTGGACCCCAGCCTGGCACACCTTGAGACAGGGAAGTCTCAGTCCCAGGATGTTAGATGAGATTGCTGCTTTCTCCTTTGTAAAGTAATCCAGTTTCAAGGCTGATTGTGTTCCCCAAAGAAACATATGCACATGGGACACTATTACACTAGTACCAACAGCCACACAGACTGGTGTCGACTGGGCACTGCATTTATCAGCACACACATGTAGTACTGCCAGAACTCATAAAGGGTAAGTAGAAGGCCAAGTCCTGCTCCTCGTCTGTAGCTGATCAGGTTTGAAGTTCACAAATGTAAATGCACTTTCCCCCGCTGTCTAGATGTGCAAACACACTCATACATAGGTCTCTTGAACATCAGCAGGGGTCCTCAACACATCTAATATCCACGTCCAGACCCCGGGCCCGCTTACCCAGTATGCAGGTCTCCTCCTCTTTGCTGGCCAGTCCAGTTTGAAATTCACCAGTGAATTGCACATATGCACACCCAGGATGAAGTCCCTTGGTTCGTCTGTGTGTGTGTGTGTGTCTGTGTGTGTGTGTGTGTGTGTGGATCCCAAGTTAAGATGGTCAGAATCATTTAGTTCTGATAGTTCCCTCAGAGCTTTTGATACATGCCATCTGAAATCCCACTGGTGAAAATGCCATGTTCAGTACTCCAAATCCTACTAATAATGCAGTAGCCTTCTTGCCAATATATCTAGAAGAACCACAAATCAAACTCTATGAAAAATTTTATGAGCTAAGAAATTGCGAAATTAAACGTATGTCCTTTATGCTACACTGTTTATTCACCTTCATCTTGTTGCTCTCTGTCTTTTAGGGAGCAGTCTGGGAGCAGATGATCTTTGCACTTGAATATCAAGAATATAGAGCATTTCTCAGATGGATCACATAATAAATTAATTAATGTATTATAATAGTTATGACCATCTATAGCAATATTAATTCATGTGCTGTTGACTATTAACAGTGAATGAAAAAAAGTAATGTAAAATGTTTCTGCTCCGAAAAACACTACTTATGTAGTTTTTCTTCTGTAGCCTCTCCAAGTCATCTAACAATGTCTTTTGCTGGAACAGGGCTACAGTGGTCTCCTCATGTATATCTGCAAATAGAATTGAGGAACGGTCTTTCTCTCCATTTTTAGGTCAATGTCTGGCAAGATGAAAATCAGGATTTTGGGGAGGAGCACTTTTTCTGATAACACCTGTTCTGAAGTGTTACTGACCAATGTTAGAAGAGATCTTGCTATGCTGAGTTACAACTAAAAGTGTACCCTAAAATTAACTTATTCTTAGACAAAAAAGTGATACAAGAGAATCAAATTTTTAGATAAAACCCCAAAATTATAACACAAACAGGAATCATAAAAAAATGTGAGGTTTTCCAAGCTATCCTTATTTCTAAGGATCATTATGTATTTATATATTTATTTATTTAATTATAAGGGACATTGCTGCTCAAGTCCCATAAACAAAATTTGTAAGGAATATATAAAAATATGATTAGTTACAAGATCATAAAAAAATGAAAAATTAAGATGTAAGAATATATACCTTTGGTTTGTTCCTATAATTTTACTGAAAACTGCTTTCATAAAAAGGAAGTGAAAGTGAATACTATATTTTAGAAAAAAAAAAATAAATGAGAATTAGTCTTTTTTTTCTTTTTCTCTTTTTTTCTTTTTTTTTTTTTAACACCCGTAAGAGCAGTATCACTACTGAGAGCTCAAAACTATGCTTCAGGAATCAGATCAATTACCATTTTTGCACGTATATGACAGTATGAATAAGCTAAATTGCATGAAATCTCAAAAACTTTCTTTAATAAAGAATATGATGTCATTTTTGAAAGATGAATCCAAATCTTTAACATTATACATCAACCTAATACTTTCTTTTCTCTGAATTTTTCAAAACACAGTGGATCTTAAAATCAATCCACAATTTTAAAAATTCTACTTTATTAAACAGATAATGCCACTTATCAGGCAACAAAGCAAAACGTTGCACAAAAGTAAACAATTATTATTCAGATGGCAATAATAAACCAGACATGATTCTCTCTGCACCTTGTGTCTGTTCTAATAAAGAAAAAAACCCTGGTTCTCAAAAACTTCATCCAAATTCATGACTTCTTCAAACATTCCCCTTTTCAAAACAAACTTAAAATGCAGTCAGAAATTACAGCAGAAAGTATCCTACTATCAGTGCAAGATATTGAAATTGGAAAGGTTATTTTTTATTGCAGTTCATTCAGTTAAGGTGTGTAGAAAATTCTATGTTTAAATTCTTTGCTCTCCCTTCACAAACCATCTGACACTAAGTAATTGGAATCTATAACATTGATTTGTTTTAATTCATTGCCTTTTTGGTGTCAACTTCTGAAAAGGTATGTCCAGTTTACGTTTCAAAAGGCTTGATCATTGATTCAGGCTCATAGAACCAAAAATTTTCCATACGCATATTTCGTGTGTGCTTATTTCAGGTACTTATATAATAAATGGGTGTCCAGTTCTGAGATATATCTCTTTGTTCATACAACTACCAGGATTCAATCAAACTTTTTAATACAAATTTTGCACACAGAAATAAAACCAGAGAAAAATTTATTTGTAAATAAGATGCAAGATTATCAAGTATTATCAACAGATTTTCTTTTTCAAATGTCTGTGAGCATCAGTTACTATGCACGGTGTAATGCACATGTTTTCCATTTTCAATTCACTTTACAGTACAAATTTTAATTGACTACAATATGTTGCATTGTTTGTTCAGCGCTATCATGGGCAGGATGGAACGAAGATTTAATATCCTTGGGTTAAGAAAACTCTTATGAGTAAAACATTTTCCCTCTTCATCTTTGTAGATTTCATTTATCAGAGGGAAATGTTCCTTGGGAAAATTTCAGATAATGTCAAAAATCGCTGAGACAAATCTGAGATTAAGTGGGCTTGAATATGTTCTTACCTTTTGCAATAAGAAAGTGCTGTCAATTTTTTTTTTACTTAAAACTCATGGACTCAGTCCCATGGAATATATGGATTTGAAGCACAATCCTTAGTTACAATCTGGGAAAAGACACTCCCAAGGCTCCTAAAGAAACTGCTTGTTTTGAGCAATACGCTGAACACATGATTCATGTCTGCTGCTTTTGCCACCTGTGGCTGCACCAATTGTAGCAGTTATCACTGCATCTGGAAGAAAGGGGACTGAAAGGGGAGAACAAATGAATGAAAATGAAGTATCCTGAAATTAAAAAAGTTACTGCTACTCACAGATGTCATAATGCTAATTGATTGCTGGTTAAGATAGAATTCTTCCCCTCAAAATAAAACATGGTCTCTTCCTTCATTACTGAGATTGTTCATAGAGAAGGATAAAGAAGGATAAATTGATTGTCTGAGCAGCTTAGTTTTTCTCCACAACCAGTCAGCAAAAGAAATGATCAAAAAATAATATTGAAACCCCTAGCAGGTTCAGCGAATATAGAATATGGACAAAATAAGATTGTACTTGCCCATGGATGGTGTAGTTAAATCCACGTACTTCAAAAACAAGTTCTTCAGTTACAGAAGCATTCCATGCAAACGTACAGAATATAGAGCACATACACATCCATAAATATGTTCTTCTAGTAAATATAGACACGTGTATGTACAAAAAAAGATGGAGATTTTAAAAGTAGAAATTCCAGAAGAATATTCCAGGAGCAGACTACTGATTAACAGTATTCTGTATGCTTGCAAAACTGCTTGCATGCCTACTTAGTCAGCGTGAATATTAACAGTGAATCAGATATTACTACAGTGACCAATCTCTCAGTTGCAACAGTGCACAAAAATACTTGCTCATACATACATTCATTATGAGTAAAAAAGAATTGATTTTGCAAAGAAGTAGAGGCATTCTATACTTTCTCCATTTTTAAAGAATAACCCTTTTAAAAATTTTTTTCATGCTTGAACTATTAATCTTAAAAATCCTTTCAGAGAATCAGAAAAAAAACCATTAAAGACTATGCCGGGATGATTAGTGCAAATATTAAAATATTAATGTACTAAAATACCCCAAAAAAAGCACAAATTTGTGGTAAAATCCAATGGTGGTTTGGTTTTGGGGGGGTTTTGGTGGGTTTTTTTTGCTTTTTTTTTTTTTTACATTGCCTGGACCGTTTTCGCTTTCTAAGGTATTAATATTATAAAGGATTAATAAATCATATGTAGATGGTTTAAGTCTGTAATAACAGTACCCTTATATATAAGTAACATATGGGGTATGTCAATACAGCTCCTACATTCTTAGGGACAGAATCATACACATGTAGCAAGTGTAAGGAACTAGTCAGCCTCTGACAGGTTAGACAGTAGTACAGCTCCTGAGAGCCTGAATTTGCAGGAGCTGCAGATAGAACTGTATAGATGCTCTACTGTCACTGAAGCATGTTTACCATGTTAGAATAAAGAGAACAGAAAGAAAGGTATAGTTGGGAAATTACTTTAAAATGGTGGAAACTGCAGTATTCAACATACAGCAGATAACACTTTACATTTATCAAAAGTGTGTTGTGCCATTTCTGCTACATGACTGTTTTTACTGTCCAGCTTACAGCACTGTGATTTATTATCTGCTTCCAGTTGCTCTTCAAAGTAATTCTCAATCCATATAATTTCCTTCATTAGCGCTCCCCTTGTTTCTCTCCTTCACCCTTAATCTACCTTGCTAACCTTTTCTGTTTAATTTTCTTTTCCTCTTTAAACATTGTATCCAAAATGCATCCTCCACAGTTTTAAGAGCAAAATCCCCAGGCGTTCACCTTTCCGTTCTTCAATAAAACCCACTTGCAAAGCGTGTAACTATCTCAGCATGTTATTAGTCAGTGTTGAGCAAAAGAAATGCTGCAGTGCTAAATGGAGTCATTAAAAGCCTAGTGACAACAATAAGCGCTTGAGGAAGCTGGCATTTCCCATTTGCTAGTCTAATAGCTATATTAGGACCATCTTTCTTTTGTGAAGAAGATAAAAAGAAAATATTCAGTATTTGATGGTTTTCCTTCTCCTTCATTGCACCACTTGTGCCCTGACTTTATTCTCCCTCTGCAGCTTCATACCCTCTGCTGGAAAATCGCAAAGTCTGGCTCTCTTTCCTTTTAAGCCAATAGTAGTTTTAACATCAACTTCAATGAACTGTGAGTATCAGGCTCTTGTAGGAGGACGCAGTTCTCCACTGAGTAAAGTGCTTTCTGTCTGAATGACTGTTATGCGCATCAAAACCATGTATGCTTGCCCAGCACCTGGGTACAAAGAGATACCTTAGGTGGATCTTAATAGGCCAGTCAGGTTACCAACAGAAGCATAAATATGTTAGCACAGCACTCAACACGGGTTTAATTGACCCTGATGAGAAGTGGGATATCTTATCTTGAGGCACATAAGGTGCTGGTTCAGCTGCACTGCTTTCAGCAGTCAGCTGTTTCAGAGCTGTGTCCTGTAGTATGGAAATCCACTGTGCCATGGAGATATTACTCACTAGTCAGGAAATCAACAGCACTCTTATTGGATTCCATGTGGTATGTCTATCCTGATGGAATATTTTACAATCTCCTCCTGAAAATGATGGGGTTTGTTCTGGCTTTAGTTTTCGAGTGGATGATGGTTTATATATAAACATTTTATGCAGTACATTATTCTTTTGTGGGAGTTTATATGAGAAACAACTAAATGAGCGCATGGGCCTTGTGCTTGTTTCTCCCAGTGATATAAAGTTTAGAGGAATTCAATGACTTTCATATTAATTAATTCATTCCCATGTCTTCAAACAATTCCCTTAAATTTATTTATAAAGCGGAAGCATCAATCAGGTAGATGAAGTAGAGAAGGTGTATGCAGGAGAAGAAGACGGAATAAAAAAAAATACAAAAATCTGAGTATATTTTAAACATAAATTTCTCAGTTATGTACCAAAATCATCATGGAGCATATGTCTGTGCAAGCCTAAGAATTTTTTTTTAAAAAAGTCAAAATTCAGGTCATTGAATGCCCCAATTGCTAGCTTTGACCTCGTGTCTGTGTCTTTCACTGGACACATATTTTAAAATTCCTGTCACACCATTTACTATAATTTAAACTGTACTAACTGACAGAATAAATTATGCAATATAACCTTAAGCAAGGAATTGTTAAGAGAGTTGGTATGTCTTTTCATTAAGCATCTGCTATTAGGGGTCATGTTAAAGGCTGAGATAGAATCTCTAGACTGGACCAAAAGTAGTGTCTGATAATAATTACATCTGTCATGAAATTAGGAGAAAATTTGTCACATTAGAGGAAATACCCAAATAGCATAAATATATTTATTTGTTTGTCTCTGAAACCTTTGAGAACAAATAGGACTGTAGATGTAACTTCCTCTGACAAATGATGAAAATCAAAATTAAATTGTTGATCTTGTCCTTATTGGATTCTAACCTCAGATTGTATGTACAGCAGCAATCTAAAGCTTAAATGTCATCTCTTTTGGTTTGTGTTCTGATGTGCATAACTGAAGGATTTTTTTTTTTTTTCATAATGACTGCTCTTTCTGTTGAGTTATGTAGGTTTTCCTTGGTAGTTTTACTAAAATTATAATTTCTTCTCTTAGGGAAATTACATGCAGAGCACTGGCACATTAAACCTTTGCAATTTGCATTGATGCTTAAATGATGAAATTGGTTTAGATGTCATATAACTGCCAACTAGTCCCTCTCAATGGCCTCTTCTATCCATAGTTTCCTCTAAAATTCAGAAGGGAAAGCATAAAGTTTCTATCACTCAAGAATCAAATCAGTTTTCCAGAATTTCTTTTCGGTAATGTGAGATTATTACATAAACAGGAATTTAGTAATTTATTTTTTATTTTTATAAAACTTGGTGTTGATATTATCAACACTGGGTGCTTGAACTGAAATTTATCCACCCTAGCTTTAGACACCTACAGTTAGATGTGCATAACTCGGTTATCCAGTTTAGTCCTTTTTTGTCAGTCAGATGAGTTGTCCCTCTTGAAGGTGCCTATTCATATGCATTGACTGTAAAGCAGAGAGATAAATTTTACCACTGCAGTCAGAGATCAGTCCTGAGCACGATCCCTATAAAGTACCCATTGACAAATATATTTTCTTTGTTGATATCTTCTGTCTGTGGAGGTCACCTCAGCCCTTTATGTTACATACAGAAAGAGCAACAGTATCATCTTCAAAAACGAGATAAAGCTGACTCCTTTTGAGTAAGGACATTTAATTGCCCATATAATTATCCCCTTAGAATATAATGGATTCATATTTTAATTTGGATTGACTATTTTTTTCATCTGTACTTGATGTTTATTCACCTGTTTTCCTACTGAGTAGTTGCAATTGTAGATAATTGTGAGATGCACTCTTGCAAGTTTTTAAAATCTATTTTACTGTAATGTATTTAAAAAATAATCCAGTACTGAACTTTCTATTTGTATTTTTTCTTATTCAATTTTTTCTTAAGAAAATAATAATTAAAAAAAAAATACAAAGAAGGAATATTTGTCATTTGTCTGTTTCTGCCAAAACTATGATGATCAGTTATCACTCACTGTCATTTGCTGACCTGGTATAAGCGTGTTGAGAAAGCTCTGGATAGACTTAGATTGAAGATGAAGGATTCAATTATTATTTTTAATAGTCCCAAACTATGTTACTCTATTATGAACACTGAATTTAACATTTTCAAAAACTATCTCTCTATTGTGCAGAATATTAATTGTACATGTAAAACAGTTTCAAACATGGATCCTTAATACATGTGGAAAAAAAAGAAGGGGAAAAAACCCCACAAAATCCAACTGTCACTATTGCTTTTCATTAAAATAAATTAATAAAACAAGACATGCATATAGTAAAAGAAAAGATCCAGAAGAAAATGAGTAAAGAAGTGAAGAAAATTTTAAAGTGGTGTTGCAAATGACAGAATAACAGATTGGCTGAGGTTGGAAGAGTCCCATGGAAGTCATATGGTCCAACAACCCCTTTGCTCAGGCAGGACAGACAACCTTTAGTCGGTTGCTCAGGACTGTATCCAGACATCATGTATCTGCAAGGATGGAATCTCCTCAACCGCCTTGGGCATCCTGTTCCAGTGCTCAGTCATTGTCACGGTGAAAGTAGGGTGCAAAGTGACGAAGACAGGGTCTTTGCTGTGTCCTCCTGTGTTGTCCCTCCAGGGGACACCTGGGTGGTGGAAGTGCCCCATGAGGATCAGGGCCTGTGAATGTGAGGCTTCTCCTATTTTTCCTGATCCACCTGCTCTTCCGGGTCTGTTGGCCTGTAGCAGGTACCCAGCATAATGTCACCTTTGCTTGTCTTCTTTTCATTCCTAACCAATAAACCCTTGGATCCTCATCCATCCCCAGACAGAGCTCCATACACTCCAGCTGTTCCCTCACATACACAACTCCACCTCCTCATCTTTCTAGCCTGTCCTTCCTAAAGAACCTTCATCCCTCAATTGTAGCACTCCAGTCATGGGAACCATCCCACCACATCTCCATGATCCCAACTAGATCACAGCCCCACAACTACACACAGATCTGTAACTCATGATGTTTATTCCCCATACTGTGTACACTAGTGTGAGTTGACCTTAGTTTGCAAGACAGCAGCCCATCCAGTATATTATTACGTACTTAATAGGAATTGTTTGACATCAGTGCACGCCTATGATAAGTAAATATAAAGTTTGTATTGCCTCTTAAGAAAACAAATACCCCCTCTCCAAATCTGTGTTGGGATCTAACCAAGGAATCCCTACGATTTAGTAATGATGATCTATGGAAAATATGACAGCCACTGAATTGAGCTGGCGTGGATGAAATGTATTCAGGATTTTGAAGAAATTAGGTATCATTTAAATTCTATGTGAGAATTTAACTGCCTCATGGGTTACTGTGCAGGGATCTTCCACATAGTGGTAAATTTTATTAAATATGTGCACATATTTGGCAAACACAAAAGCTAGAATTTTGACTTTTTTTTTTAAGTCTGGTAATGCAGCTTAGCTTTGTTCCCTTTATTGGTAGTTAAGGAAACATTCAATTTAGCTTTTAGGAGGGCAGTGTAACCTTCCCTGAAGCAAATTCCAGATGATCGCATTTCTGTACTCTCTGATATTCCAATTGGCCAATTTACTCCAAATAACAATTTACTCCAAATTTTACATAACTTGTTTCTGTTTCCTCTCATCCTAAACTAAACTGCATGACAGAGCAACATGCATTGGACTGGAAATGAATTGTCTTCTGCAGTCCTTCAGCGGGATGCACTTACCTTTGCATATGTCCCTTCAATTATGTCAGGATAATAATTTTGGTAATTCTGGGATTATTTAATAAGCATTCAAACATCTGACATCTCACAGTAACAGAATCTAGTAACAGGCATAGAGTGAAAAATCTTTTGAACATCCATTTTTTTCTTTTGTGAGGGTTTTTAATGCTCCATTTAATATTAGAAACTTCGAAGTGCATTTATTAGAAGTATGGAGTTCACATTAATAAACATAGAATGTAATTTGCTGAAATTGATGATCTAGTTCTAGATACATTGCAGGTATGCCCTATAAACAAAACCAGAATTTTAATATTCTTATGCCAAATCAAGATATGCTGTAGTGTATATACAGATAAAAAAGTAATCAGGACCTAAGTGTAAGAATCCATTTCTAGTTTAGAAAGATTTTTTCTTATATTTTAACTATGTCTCCCAAGAGTTTCAGAGTAATAAATGTATTTTCATCTTGTCAGAAGTCATAGCTTAGCACTTAGGTGGGTCATCACTGCATAAGAAGGAAGATTAAACTGTATCATCTCACTATGTAATTGACAAATTTTCCACCAAGATTATGTATTCAGGAAGTAATAAAAGAAAAATAAAATTAGTTGCATATAAAAGATATGGGTTTTCAAGTGTACAAGAGATGACATGCATCATCTGTTGTCATCTCCAGATAGTTACTGCGCGCATTCGGTGCCTGAAGAGTGTTTAAGTTGGCTAAAAATGTCTAGAAACACTTACACACATAAGGAAGTTTTGATGCCAAATACCAAGCTCATCCACTCAGGAACACAATTTTCAATGACGAGAGGAAGACCCTGAGCACAGAAAATGCATTTAAGGTTATCTACATTTGCACACGTGATATGAATTTCATAGAGGAGTATCTTCATTTAAATGAAAAACTATGATACATTGCTTAACTTGCTTAAAAAAATTGTCCTGAAAATATGGAATTTTCACATAGAAATTTAAATTTAGAGATACAACTATCAGGAGATGGCCTCTCATTTATTTAGAAGTAGTGGTTCAATCACATGCTTACATGAAAAGCCCTGTTGAATGATCAGGGCTACCACAGCCACCACTAGTCATTCTGAGCAGGATATAGTCTATGCAACCTATCCAATTGAGTTGTTGAATTTACATCTAAATTTTAGGCACGTAGTAAATCCTTCTGAAGTAAATGATTGCATTGTAAATTGAGTGGGGCCTCAAAGCACTCTAGATGAAAATTTTTTACCTGTAAAAATTTACTGACATATTGATTGATACTAGTGAATATTGACAATAACAAAGTTGAGTTTTTGAAGGAAATTTATTGTCAGGTGGATATACATAGATCAGTGTGTATCACTTGGGGATTGGAAAGAAACTTTAGTAACATACACAGTAAGAGAAGAAATTATATAAGACATGATTTTGTCTACTGTATTCTAAAGTATCCAGAATTTAATCATTTCAGATTGAAGATTCTGGATTTTTTTAGACCCATAAGAAACACTTTTTCATACAAAATGTCAGCCCTCCTACTGTTAAAGGTAGGTAGATGTTTTCCATTATTTTTTTCCAAGCATTTAATTTATTCTGCCTCACTGAAAGACCACATGAATTTTTTAAAGGTTTCTTAAAATAAATGGGCTCATTTATTTAGACAGTTTTAAAGACATATCATAACGATGAATAACTTGGGTTGGTGGGGTTTGATTTGGGTTTTGTTGGGTTTTTCATATCATCATTTTTCAACCTAGCAAAACTAAGGTATTTAATTCAAAAAGCTCTGAACAGGTAGCAATTACCAAAAATCAGACCCTGCACAGTAATCATCCATATTTCTCCTGTAGTGTTCCCAAATGAAAGTAAAATCTCTTATCTTTCAGCAGAAGAGACAATAAGAAGAGCATATCTTGTGAGTAAACTACCTCACATGTACTGTGGGGTAAAAAAATACATGTATGCATCTATCCTGGTTTCATTATTGACTTAAAGTTTACATGAAAGACTTGAGTTATGAAGTGGGATAACATTCAGTTGTCAGGCAGAGTCCTATTATCCCAGCACTTCATTACAATGATTTTTTTTTTTATTTTCGTGTAAATTTATGAGTTAATAGCTCAAATTCTGTCTCTTTTGTTTGGCTTAATTAAAAAGTCAAAATAAAACCCAATACAAATATTGTTTTATATATACCATATTTTTTGTGATGCTGCATCTTCTAGTGCAGCTTGTTGCATAAAAGCCATGTGAATAGATCTGTAGTATTTTAACAAGACACTAGTGGTTTGCTAAAATATTTCTTTGAAAGAGTAAACTACTAAAAATGTATTAATGTAATGGTAGTTGTAGATGAAGGAACACATTTTTTTACTTCCTTTCAACTAGCAGACATCTTTTCTTCAGAAGAGTCATCAAATTGGTGCTAAAACAGAAAGAATTTCTTCCCTTTTTTGTGTTCATGATCAAAGGCATTTTAATTTTCTTCTCATTGCTGCCATTATTAGTAATACTGAACAGTTTCAAAGATAATTCATCTACCCTGTCCATATTAAAAAGAAAGAAACTACCAAAAAAGAAACTATATTTGGAGATAACTCATAACTTCTATTCATATTAGCTAAACTGATCAAAAATAGTAGACTACCAAATTAATTTCCAAGAATATTATAAAATAATCATATATACAATTTGTAGAATATTTTTAATAATCGCTCAATTTAAATCCTAGAGTTAAGCCTTATTTTAACATTGGCATGCAAACTACAAAGAATTTTAAACAGCTTCTTTATAGTTATTTTGCAGAGTCATTTGCAAATTAATTGGCAGCTTCTTACCTACATTTTGTTCATTTGTTATACAATCTTTTCCACTAACATTTCAATTAAATACAGATCATTTGGTGAGTCAGATGTAAGGATAGGTTGTGAAGTAAGAACCTCTACAAGGCTACTTTTTTAATTACAATGACATCATTTAACATTAATATTTTACCATGTTTATGTACCTTGATGCTCCACCTACATAACCCAGCTGAAGACAGTGTTTATTTTTTGCTCAAATATTCAGCACAAGAACAAAGAGAAGACCACCTAATTTAGAGCACTATAAAAGTTTCAGATTTTTAGCTTTGTATTAGTCAGAAAGAGAAACTTATTCTGCTTAAAACCATACTGTTTCTGTGAGGTTTTGCATGGATTTTTTAAAATATAGGTAATAACTTTTTAAAACATACAGAATGAGTACTAATGTATCTAAATAATCCCTCCTTATTAATATTGATATTTTTTCCCTTTTAATTTTCTTTACTAAAGTATTTATTCTAAATGTGTTTTAAGAAACAGCGAACAGTATATATTCTACTAGGTATATTTTTCAATTATCACCTTAAATAGATAAGATACATTTTTTGACCAAAAATTATGGTCTCTCTCGTTAGTCATTGTGTTCATTTGGGGCCTTATTTTGATAATATTTAATATCTTTCTATTGTGTTAGAAGCCCTGATATTTTCCTTTTTTATACCCACAACCTTTCAGCAGATTTTGATGTATTTGCTTTCCAGTTCACAGAGCAATTATATCCAACTACAAACAGTAAGTTCTTTTTCCATTGTTACCTCATACTGAGTAGTGAAAAAAATGAATTATTATTCCAATTGTGTAATCAATACTACCAAATCTGTTCTTTCATTTCAATTAATAAAAAATTACTATCACCTTCGGTTCTTCCTGTCCATTCAGTATAATTCCTGGAAAATGCACAAGCATACAAGATATGTGGGAAATCTGTCTATTAACCTCTTCTGTCTCAAACTTTTTATGAATACTCCTGTACTCCATAATTTCAGTTGACTTCAGAAGTTGTTGTAGTTTATGCTCATTGGAGGCTTTTTGTCCCTTTTCTCTATTTTTTTTTTTCCAAAGATTCCACTATTATGAAATTACATCTATTTCTGTTCAAGTTGTAAGAAAGACTATGTGTTTCAGGCTAAAGGAGGAAGCAAGGCTAATATTGTACTACTTATGCGCATCTATTCTTCTCTGGGAATAACCTTCAACTTGCTAGCATGAGCACAACTCAAGTTCCACATTTAATAATCTTTGATGGCAAAATTTTATAGTAACTTTTAATTAATTCAAGATAATTTTTGGGGTGTCCCTCACACTTAGTGGAATCCAGAAGCCAGGATTATTCATTTTTGGACAACTGCTCTAACAACTGGGCTACTGCAGAAAAAAAAAGTTCATCTCCACTACTTTTCAATATTTTTTGCATTTTTGATCACATTTTGCACGGAGTTTGCTGGGATGCAAGTCTATTCCCTTAACCTGGTTCACAACAGAGCAGTAAGAGTGAAAACAATTTTTTTCCCTGGAACAGTCTCTTCTTAAAACTTCTGGGTACCTGAAAGTAAGTACTGAGAGAAATCTGAGGTTAAACCTAAACAGTGGAGTAAAGGGAAAAAGAATTTCTTTAATGAGCTTCGTGAATTTTGAGTGCACAAATCCTAACTTATGCAGAACATAGACAGATTACAACTGCCAAACTATCAAGTGACAGAGAATATTTTCAGCCACAGAAACTAACCTGTACTTACTAAACAATTGTTAGAATGATCCCTGCCATAACTGACTTGTGCCAGCTATCAGTGTTTCAGTTTGGTTTAGAAATTTTCCAATTTATTGGGTCACACAACCTTTAAAGCTAAAAGATTTAAACAGTATGAGAGTGTTGTGTTCCATGTCAGCTGGCCTCCACACAGAGAACAGACTTTGGCATATTTAGTCTGCTAAAGACACATTCCCACTGTATGAAGTGTTTTCTTTCAAAATGTGATGAAGAGTGCTACAGTGCCCACACAAAGAATTTTAAATACAGAAATTCAAAGTTGTTTGCATATTTTTATGAATAGTGATACCTTTACCATTGTTCTTGGTTTGTGTATTTTTCCTTTAAAAGAGAGTGGATGTGACAGAACAAAACATCTAGAGAAATTTCTTCTTTTTTGGTGAACAAAGAGGTATGTCCCAGAAGAAAAGCTTTGGAGCCTACAGGGTGGCAACTACACAAAATACAATGATAGGAAGTATGAAAAAGTCTCAGTAATGCCAGTGAGTTGGAGTCCCAGTAGATGACAGAGGCTGAAAGAGAGCAACAGGGAGAAGACAGTCCAACTGTGATGAGGATGGAAGGAGAAGGTAATGAAGGACCAGAGTGTTCTCTCAGAAGAGTTTTCCACAACCTGGAAACAGCAGAGTATGCTAAAGCCTGAAAGTATGATCCATCTTTTAGGGACGCTGTAGGTAAAGAAAATCATAAATTATTCAGTCACATTTTTTATGATCAAGTCTCCTCAAGCTTTCTCTGTTTAAAAATGTCTTGGGATTTTTAGTATGTACACTTGTCAAAACTGCCTTCCTTTTTTAGTGTGTTGGGATTGTTTTTAGTTTAAGTTTAATTCTTTTCCTTTAGTTGTTTGTTTGTTTGTTTGTTTGTTTGTTTGTTTGTTTGTTTTTGAGAAATGCAATATAAAATAACTGGTCAGATCCAAACAAAACTGGCTTATTTGGGGTCTTTTTACTTATTGATTTACAGATCAGTGTAAAGTGGAGCTGGGAAGAAATCCAATAGCAATCTAGTCTGTTCTCTACCCAAAGCTAAAATCAGCTATATCCAACCATTTCTGAAAGATGCTTTTCTAAATATACTGCTTTCGTGAAATTATAAGATCTTAACTTTGTCACCAAAGTATCTCTTTCATAAATCTCTTTCAGTGCATTGTAACCCTATAACTTCTCAGTCTACTCACAGAGGACAAAACAGATAATTTTTCACTTTTCATTTTATTCACCTCTTTTTTTGTTTATTTGAAGGTATTTTTTGCTGATCATTAGCCTTCCCATTGTCCGAATGCCTCTAAAGCATAAATGTGTTCCAGAAAGTCATGTTTGTAAGATGTTTATGATCCTTGCTGTTATTTTTTTGACAGTTTTATCCATTGTTTCCCATCAGAAGTGAACATACTATTCAAACAAGAATTTATAAATTACATTCCTGTTTTCATGTACATGAACACACACTCATCCATGTATGCATGTGTACATATATATATATATACGTATACATAATCTATGCTCACTTAAACAAGTTCTCACTAGAATTTTTGAAATTTAAGAATATTTCAGGGATTTTGTTTATTTGCTTGTTTAGTGGCTTTTGGGGGCTTTTTTAGCGTTTGGCTTTGGTTGGGTTTTTTTTGGTTTATGTTAAGATAGTGCTGTTAATTGATCGAATTATTCCAGAGGTTGAACTTTTAAGAACACAATAGAGCAATAAACTCATTGTAAAACTGAGAGAATGAAACACTATTCAATATACTAAAGCAGTCCTGTATCAGTAAGAGAAAGACTACTAGAGGTTGATTAGTGCAGTACCTACTTTCAAGTAAGCAAGTTGCAGTGTTTTCTCTATCACAGAATCACAGAATCAGAGAATCACAGAATAGTTAAGGTTGGAGGGGACCTCTGGAGATCATCTAGTCCAATCCCCCTGCCAAGAAACGGTAGGTTACACAAGAACACGTCCAGGCGGGTTTTGAGTGTCTCCAGAGAGGGACATTCCACAACCTCCCTGGGCAGCCTGTTCCAGTGCTCTGCCACCCTTAATGTGAAAGAGTTCTTCCTCATGTCAAGGCAGAACTTCTTGTGTTTTAGTTTATAGCCATTACTTCTTGTCCCATCGCTGAGCACCTCCAAAAAGGGTCTGGCATCATCCTATTGGCAACAACCATTAACATATTTATATGTATTGAAGAGATCCCCTCTCTGTCTTCTCTTCTCTAAATTAAACAGGCTCATCTCCCTCATTCTCTCCTCATAAGAGAGATTCTCCAGATTGCTAATCAACTTTGAGGGCTTCTGTTTGACTCTCTCCAGTAGTTCCTTGTCTTCCTTGAAATGTGGAGACCAGAAGTGAACACGCTACTCCAGTTGTTGCCTCACTTAGGCCGAGTGGAGGGGGAGGATCCCCTGCCTTGACCTGCTGCCCACACTCTTCCCAGTGTATCCCAGGATATCACTGGCCCTCCTGGACGCAAAGCAGACTGCCAGCTCATGTCAACTTCTCACCCCCTAAGACTCACAGGTCCTGCTCAGCAGAGCTGTTCTCTAGTAGATCAGCCCCCAGCCTGTACTGGTACGTGGGGTTATGTCCCCCCAGGTGCAGTACCCTACACTTGCCCTTGTTGAACATCATTAGGTTTCTCTCTGCCCAGTTCTCCAGCCTACCAATGATCCACTAAATGGCAGCACAGACTTCTGATGTATCAGCCACTCCCCTCAGTTTTGCATCGTCAACTAACTTGCTGAGTGTGCATTCTATCTGCCTGTCCAAGTTGTTGATAAGGAAGCTAAATAAGACTGGGCACAGTATTGATTCCTGGGAAATGCCACTGACTACAGGTCTCCAACTGGATTCTACAATGCTGATCCCGACCCTCTGAACTCTGTCATTCAGATGACGATCTGACAATGAATTCTATGAAGTTAGAAGGAGAGTTTGAAAATGTCACCATTAAGAGCCCTTAAAGATACATTAAAATAATACTTCTATGATAAAGAATCCTCTTTTAAATGTTTACAACACCACCACAGTCCTATAGGATGACACCAGTCCTTATAACACGACCATTAATCTCAACAAGTCCACTTGTGGGCTTCTATTCCACTTGTACAAGTGACTTGTGACTTCTCTTAAAACATATTTCTATATACACACCAGAATACTAGGACACACTTTCCAGAGGAAGATAATTTCAAGAATTGATGGCATAATGCTGAAGTTTACAGTATCAAAATAAATAAGAAACAAACTATTTTCTCAAACTAAAATTTTTCAATGGAATTTTAATTCCTTTAATACTTTACAATCTATTTACAGACCTAATAAAGAAAGCTAAACTAATGAGTCATGGAGTGCAATACTAAACTCAATACTGGTTTATGTTGATCAATATTACAATTTATTTAATACAATTCAACTTCTTTTGTGATTTTTGTCTACTGAACAATGTTCCTTTAAGTTGACTTGCTATTCATTTAATTATTGCAAGGAGATAGACATACAAATTAAATTAAATCCAAATACTTTGACACATGGTAGGCATTTAGCAGATGCTAATGTGAAACACTAAATTGAACTGAATCTAAACAAGAGTTTTAGAAACCTTCCCCAAATGAAATTGCTTCCTTAATGTTTCTGCTGTTATTTTTACTTTTCTTTACCCAGAAGAATCTTTCAGGGGAAAAACTTTCAAGGTAGTTAATATTCACTTTTTGGGCTTGTTACAGTGGGCACAATCTTACCCATCAGCAGAATCTCTCAATATGGATTTTTTTTCTGCATCACTATTATCCGTACTGCCATTCTCTTAGGATTTTTAGGATATTCTTTGGGATTTGTTTCTATAATTGCTCTAGTTGCATTTCTGACTAATGCCATAACACCAAAAAAAAGTGCCATAATAATTAACTATTGAAAACATTAAATAAATCTTAAATTTATGTTTGAACTGTTAGACACATTTGTGTCTTTTTATCAAGGAAAAGAATCAAACAAAACTGTTTAATTAGCAAGTTATCACATGCAAACCTGTTTTCTCACATTTGCTCTTTATAACATGTCTGTATCATGAGTAGTTTTTTATTTATTAAGAATTCTCATAGCATTACTTTAAGATTAAATATTGGTGGTTTTATTCTCCTAATCTTATCAGAAAATGTGTCACATTTGTTTTTATTAAAAATAATTGTCTTGCATTATTGCAAACAACAGTAAGATACCAGGACCTAGTTGAGTAATGATAACTCAATATCTAAAAAAACAAAAAGACAAAAAAAATTAAATTATTTTAAGAAAATCTTTTGACTTTTAGGGTAATGCATTGATTTTTGAATGCTTGGAATTTACTATTAAATATCTGACTGCAAGACAGAATACTTTTCTATAACAAACATTTTTGTGGGAATATATATCCCTTAAATGACTGTGTTTCACCCACTTAATGGGTGAACAAGATTAAGAGGAAGGATAAAATTTATTTCATTTTTTTAAGATGACATATGATATAAAAGAATTAAAAAGTAAAAGGGATGAATAAATAAAAGTGATAGTTCTGATCTAATAATGTTTTGGAAGAGTTTCTAATTATTTAAAATAAAAATATTAAACTGCAGACTATTTATGTGATAGAAAGTTGAAGTACCATACTACTTATCAATTTGACAATTACTCCAGGTACTTAACTAGATAACCACAGTAACTATTCATCAACTAGTTAACTGTTCCCAGTATCATCATTAAAGTGTGCCGATCTTTCCTGATTTCACTATATGATTTTCAATATTCATGGGAGAAGCATGAAGTACAGCTGATATTTCTTCTTATAGATGGTGAAATTTTATTCAATTATGCTAGCACTTTGATTCTTATGAAATGTAATATATCTATATATAATATGAATTATTGTTTTCTGCAAGAATGATGCTTTATTGAGACACAGAACTGAAGAATAATTTTTTTTTACACAAAGGAGATACACAGTCTTCTATGGTTCCTGTATGCCTTGGCAGTAGGGCTTTGACTGATGCAAACCTATAGGGACTTCAGAAAGTCTCAGAGCAACCTACCAGTCAGAATTGGAGCACAATTCTGATATCCTTATTTGCCTTTCTATCTCTGGACTATAATCTCAAAGCTAGTTGAGCTGTATATTAACTATCTATACATTTTACCTTTCATGTTTATTGTAAAAGTTTATCTGGAACACTCTTCACAAATAAAGTCTCAAATGTGTGCTAACTGAGTTATTCAAAAAACATTAAAAATGCAAAATTAAGTTATTTCATAGCTCCTCAGTCATCAAGGCCAACTCTTAAATGCCTATTTGTAAGAAATGTGTATGTCCATCAGTTAGTGACTTTATATCCTCATGAGAGTACTTTTTTCCTTTTTTCTTTCCTTTAATTTAAAGATATGTTGCCAAAAGTCTGTCAAGACAAATATAAAGAGTACCCTGTAGCTCTTTCTAAAATTTTATTGCTGCAATTAAGAAACCATAAAGCTTTCACAGGGCGTTGACTGTGTTCATGTAAAAGTGAGAAGGAAACAATTAATTTCTACATTACCTTCAATGGCCAGACCACTGTGAAAGATTTGACTATTCTTTCTTGATAAATTTTTCATTAACAAAAACACATAAGAGGTGCAAAATATACCTTCTCATATTAAAAAGAAGGAAAAAAACCCACAACAACCTAAGCCAGGCTAAACTTTGTGGTATGTGAAAGCAAAGATTAGGCGTAGAATTTTTAATTCCGCTATCAATATTCATTACAGTTTTGTACAGCCTACCACAAGGCTAATTAGGGCATATTATAAAATAATTCTCCAACTAGTTTTTCCCTGTTATTTATACAAGCATTATGGAAAACATTTTACAATTCTTTGAGTCAAGAAAATGTGAGCATCAGAGTAAAGAGATATATAGCAAACATTGACAGAAAGATTAAATGTCCTAACCCAACAGGAAGCTAAGGTAGAACAAAGGACCCATCAAGATTGCTTCCCTCTCTTCACATACCCTTTGATTCCGGCTTTTTTGATTAAGGTGTCCTTGTCACAGAGGTCAGTTTAATTCTATCACATCCAAATATTCTAGGTAAGCATGCTGCACATGTGCAGACTGCAGGCTCATTTGTTACATTATTGTTTGCTGTCACTTTTGAAGGTAGGTGTCCGTTTGAAGAATGTGCAGTGGTTGGAGGGTCAGGAGATTTGCATAAAGCTTGGAAATATCCTCTTCAGGTACAAAGTGTGGGATGCTACTCCTGCCTGTATGCACTGAAAGCACACAGCGTTCAGTTCATGGAAAATGGTGTTGTGATGCCTAAGCCTAGCTCCCTTTTTTTTTCTTCCTGAATAATAACAGCTTAGCAATACTTTAAGTGAATTCAACATTAAACTTTGATTTACTATTCTGTTGCCTAATTTTTCTTTCCCAGTCATGCCACCATCATGATCTGCTGAATTACACTATTTCATTTTCTGATCAAGGAAAACTCTATTTTGAAGGTATTTAGGTTTCTTTCTGTTAGCTTAGTAAACATAACCTTCAGGAATGTAAAAATGTGGTGCAAAGTAAAACTTTGGTTTAATCACATGTAAGTGCTAACATAGTTATACCAAAGACATGTAAGTGTATGCAAGATAGGAGAGAGTGATTGAATATTGAAATAAAAATTAGAATTTTTTTTCATAATTTAACCAATGTTTGTCTTTGGTTTTTGGGTTGGTTGGTTGTTTGCTTGTTTTCTTAAATGGTTTCTTGCTTGTTTTTTTTAAATCGGAAAGAGGACAATTTATCCTTACATTGGAAAAGTTCCTGTGAAATGAATATTCTTGTACTTCAAAACTTTCACATCTTACTGAGTTTCTATGACTAAAACATAAAGATATTCAACCACTTGAGTGGTTGAATATGCACAAACTCATCACCTGCTTTCTGCAGCTGAAATGTACATAAACCAATATAAACCCTGTATATATGTCCAAGCAAATATAACGCTAACTTCATGCAGAATAATTTTCATTCATATCTGATGTGGGGAAAAAAAAATCAAGGAGTGCTAAATAAGCATCCATGACTCAAACTTATCCAGAGCTGCACGCAGTACTCCATGTGGGGTATCGTAATAGTGCAGTAGAGTGTCAGAATCAACTCCCTCAGCTTGCTGGCCATATTTTGTTTGGTGCAACCCACGTTGGCTTTCTGTGCGGCAAGCACAAATTGCAAGCTCATGACCAATTTTTCATCTACTAGTATTCCCAAATCCTACTTTGAAGGACTGCTTTCAATCCATTCATCCCACATCTATATTGGTACTGAAGAGTGCCCTGACACAGGAGTAGGACTTTATATGTGATCTTTTTGAACTCTACGAGGCATGCATAGGCCTCCTCATCAAGTAAATCCAGGTCCCTCTGGATGGCATCCCTTCCTTCTAGTACATCAGTTACACCAGTCAACCTGGTGTCATTTGCAAACTTGCTGAGGGTGCACTTTATCTTGTTGTCTGTGTAATTTATATTAAATTGCATTGATCCCAGAACAATATATTATTGATTTCATCTTGGACTTTGAGCCATCAAGTGTAATGCTTTGGACACGGCCATCCAGCCAACTCCTCTTACATCTAACAGTCCATCCATCCAAATTGTATTTGTCCAATGTAGGGGGAAGAATGTGCAGGTAAATTACAGTCATAGTTCTTCCTTGTCCTCCTATGCAGGCAGTCCAGAACAATCCTTTTAGAAGGATCTGTTCCATGGTCTGAATCAGGCATGGAAGTGAGGGGTTGGATGAAGGTAGTTCCCAGGGTTCGCCTATATGCTCATTATAAAAACAGGTGCAATGTTTCTCTTTTTCCAGTCACTGGGGACTTTGCTTTACTGCCATGATTTTTCAAATATAATTGAGAGTATCTTGGTGATTGCATCAGCCAAGGACTCTGGGATACCTCTTGTCTGGTCTCAAGGACTTGTGTATATTCTGGCTCCTTATGTGATGTCAAACCTGATCTTCACTTATGATGGGAGGAATTTAATTTTCCCAGTCTCTGCCTTGAGGGTTCAGGGGCTTGAGAGATGTGTGAAGAGAGATTATCGTTGAATAATGAGGTAAAAAAATTGTTAAGTACACTAGTCTTCTCCATGCTGGTTCCCACTATTCCTTCTGTCTCATTTATGAGAAGGAAAATATTTTCTTTAATAGTCCTTTTCTGGCCAACATACATGTGGAAGCCCTATGTACTCTAGGATGAGTGTTTCTGTCTCTTTATTGGTACACAGAGCTATAGGTAACAAAACTTTCTGAATTAACATTTCGTTGGTAGAATAAAACTTCAAAAGGTAAAGGCTACCTCATTCTTATCAATAATTAGCTATGCAGAAAAACTAAATAAACTGTTCTAAGATATTCTGAGCTTGGGAAAAAAAAGAGAAGTTTTATTTCCCTTTTATAAATATTTAATTGGTGAATTAAGATATTATAATTACTGTGACAGTTTTTAAACCAGATTTTTTGAGTTGCAAGATAATTCTCCATTTTTTTCCCATGCTAAAATAGTTACAGCATAATAGTCTTAGACCGTGGTGGCGTTGTGGTCAAAGCCATTTCAGCTTAGGAGATTTACTTAATCGGATTTACTTCCAGGTACTACTAAATTTGAGAATTGACTGAAGTATTAGGAGAAAAAGACCACTATAGTTTAAAAAACCCCAACCACTTAGGTAGATATATCTATTTCCTTCTCCAAATTCAACACAACCCACCTCTGTTCCTTCCTTCATAGTTTCACTTCCCCCATTTTTACTGCAGCTTACACTTAGTTTGTCCCAATTCACCTATCCTTCTGCTTCCCCATGTCTGCCTCTCTTTCCTAAACACATGTGAGCTGGGATTTCAAGGGATCCCCCGTCTGGCTGCAGTATCATGGATCAATGAGGCATTCACAATGGTTGTTGGAGTGACCAGCTCAAGGCAGCTCAGGGCCTCTGTAGCCCCCAGCAACTCAAAGCAACTGCAATAGAAGTTAAACCCAACAGAGGTGTAAAGCAGGTACTGCAATTTTCTCACCTCATTAGACTGTTTCCTTGTAGACCTGATGTTGTTGTGCATATAAAGTGGAGAAGAACACACCATGCAGGTGTTGGCCTTTGCATGAATGACTTGTCATCCACAAACCAAATAAATGGTGGACCTCAGGAAACTGGGTTAAAGAAGTTTTCCTAAACTATGTTTCTGAAATAATGTACATCAACTTCAGATTTTAAAGGCTACAGGGTAGGAGGAAAGGTTGTTGAATTATTTGTATATGTGTGTGCTTTGGGGGTTTGGGGGGGTGTGTGTGCTTGGTTTTGGTTTTGTTTTGGGGTTTTTTTGTTTAGTTGATTGGGTTTTGTTGATATTTTTTTTGTTGTTGTTGTCTTATTTTTTTGTTCCCCATATTTGTTTCCTTGTGTTGCTTAGACTCTACTGCTATACTGTTTCCTAAAGCTTTTTGGCTTCTTAGTGCCTATCAACATACAAAATTTCAGGCAGATCAGTAATGGACACTGCAGACATTATGTACTCTGCAGCTGTATAGAGTGATAAAGATGAATGTTTCATTAACAACTTGAAAATTAATTCCATGGTACTGTAAACAGGAACCATGACTAAATTATGTTCTACAGTATTCTGTTCTCAGGTCTGTTTAGTAAAATCTTCAGCTCCCCTTGCTGCTCAAGGGTGTTGGAACAGTCAATATACCTGTTACTTATATGAGTTATGTAGTCATCTGAAATTTGAATATCTGAAAGATAGCTGCTTAATACCCATGACTATTGTTGGCTACTTCCATCTTAAAGGGAAGGACTCTGAAGTAGTTCATATGAAATAAGTCTATCCATAAGGGTGTTTTCTCCTCAGCTGAAGTAGAGAGGGGTCACAACATGCAATCAATTTCTTCAATTTGCTGAGGGCAGTCACTGTTCAATCTTTCTGCCTCTCATTTTCTCATTCTCAATGATTAATATAACGCATCTGCCTGCCTTACAGTCTTCATAATTAAAGTCCTCTTTTTGGATTTAAAACATGAATTGTTGGGTTTTGTTCAGGGAACTGAGTAGTGGAAGAACTACAGTGATGCACTTGCATGTTATTAGATTCTCTTGAGTCTTTCCTTTTCACCTAAAAATTGAAATAGTGGACAGTCTGTTGTGTCTGAGCAATTGAATCTGTTCAAGGACATATTTAGTTGCTACTACTCTTGGTATGTTTAACATATCAGTCTAGTAAGTAGAATACCCTTCACAAGGCCATGAGAGTAAAGAATACATTTCATTAGCAGGAAAAAACTTAAACTGTATTCTGTGCAGTTCTATTTCACCGCAGATGCTCAGTAATCTCTTAGGTAGGGGTTTCAGAGAACTGCAAATCATTTCTTTCCCTATTTCAATGGTCAAATGCAGTACATTAGAATAATTTTCACCAGTAAGAAAGCTATCAGTTCTGCTTAGTTTACAGCTGCTTCTTTAAAAGTACCCTGAAAGTGTTTAAGATGATTTATTTTGACCCAAAAGAAAAACTATTGCAAAGCTATAAAATAAATGTTCACATTACACAAACAGCAAGTGCACCAATGAGAAGTTCTGTTGACCCAATATTGAATAATACTGAACATTAGCAAACTCCATGACTTTCCAGTGAAATATTAATAATACATCACCTTGAATGTAGATGTAATGTTAAAATGTTGAGCTTATTAATAAAAATTCCAAAGATTCATTTGTAAAAGTGTATTCATTTGTATTCAGTGTATGCAAAATACTGCACATGAGGTTCTATGCAGATAAAGGTAATTTAGGGCATTTTCAGAAATTCAAGTATATTTTCATGTAGTACAACCAGGACCGTTCAGGACAGAGGAAGAAGGCACTAACAGCTGAATCCCTGGGAGCCACTTCCAGAAAAAAAAGTAAATATAGCCAGTGTCAGCCTATGAACAGTTCTAGTTTTAGGTTACTCCACAGTGCAGTTATTTATGATGCAGAACATCAGTGTAATTCCATTGTCCTAATTCCATTGTGAGTACAGGGATTTCCCTATAAGGCACCATTTAGATAAACAGGTTGAGTTATAAAAAATTGTTTAGGTAGTTCTAAAATTGCTTGCCTGTTAGAGCAATGACCTAACAGTTTAAAATTTGGGGGTAAAATCTTTCCAGCAAACATTTCTTTATCAACCTAAGAGGACTTTCTGTCTCTACATTTGCCTGTAGCCACATTGGTTGCCAGTCTAATACTTTATAGATGCAATCTTTGCATTTATATCTCAGGAATTCTATCTACACAGCAAATTTTTGTCACATTAAAATGATACATAATTTTCTACATAGAACACCCCTGATTAAAAATTAAGTCCTTTTCAATTACAGCCATAGATTGTAGCAGTAAAATGTTACATGAAGGAAAATGCAATTAAAACTGTAGTGAACATTTATGTAAATCAAAAGTCAGTAGTGAAGCAAATATAATGAGGTAGTCAAACTGTGACTAAATCAGATTTGTTAAAGTTCTTGTAGACACATATTTTCACAGAAACCAAAGAAAAGAAACTTGCTTCATTTAATTCCCTTTTATTGGACCAGACACTGGGATCCCTTTTGAATTATTGTGGTCATCCTGAGTTACATAAACGTGTGTCTTTTGATATTTCAGTCTCTGAGAATTACATCCTGATGGTCTTTATAACTGCATGACCTTAGTAGTACAGTCACTCAACCATTAAATCAATTATCTCTAGCCTGAGACAAAGATCATCTATATTTAAAATCTAAGGAATTAACCACGAAACCACTCTTAAGATGTTAACACCTGCCTTAATTTGTACCTCTCACATATTGTGATGCATAGGAAAATGTCAGAGTTGTCATAGAGAATTTAGTCTTCCAACAAATCCAAGAGGTTTACAGCTTCAAACTCTAAACATATTTTTTATAGCTATCTCCTGCAATGATACTCCTACACCTGCATGTGGATCAGACTTTCACATACTGTTTTTATATGCAGTGTATTTTTTTCCTTTTCAGAAAGTATCCCATATTGCATTCAAAATAGACTTCTATTGTGTGAATTTTTAATATATCAATTTTTTGTGCCAGTCAAGTCAACCCTAAAAGTTTGTATGATTTCTCTTTTCGTATTAAAAAACTGAATGAATGATGTGGTACCATCCATATCAGTGGTATGGATGTTCCAAAGAAAGGAAAAATCAGTGGTAATGGAGCAGTAAATGCTAAATGCGATGTTCATGATAAAATATAATGTTGTAAAAGAAACATCCAATTTAGATGGTGACAAAATCCAAAGATTTTTGACAGGCTAAATTCAGTACAACTAACAATCTCCATTCCAGACCAGACAGCACAAATGTCAGATCCAGGTTTTATAGAGACTGCTATTAAATTTGAGGTGCTTCTTTAAAATAGCTGATCAGAATACTACTTTGCAAATATAGCTTCTCAGGAAAGGGAAAAGGAGGAAGAACCTTTGTAAATACAGATCATTTGAAACAAGAAAGCTTTCAACCATGTACTGAAAGAAGGAATAGAAATATGAGGAGAAAAGGGAGATTAAATATATGGTTACTTCCTTTCAGTTAAAGCATTCTATGCTGAGGTGTGCTTCCTTGATAACTTTTATTATGTTTATCTCTGTTTAAAGGAGAAAATTTCAATAAGATGCCATTTGGAATCTGTAAACTATTTTTCCGTAAAGAAATCTTGGATATCTGTATCTCTTTTAGATGTTGAGCAATATATAAAGATAACTAAAAAAAACTGTGGATAAACTGAGACACTGGAAATTGGAACAAGGCTTCTAAGTACCAAAGTCTGGTTGTAGGAAAGCATTACAGCTGGATTCATGCACTAAATAAACAAGAATTTAAAAATTAAATTATCATAAAATAATTCAGTAATTCAGAAAATATCTACTTATCCTATAATCATGTCTTTAATTTCTAAGATTCCTAAAAGTTTTCCCAAAACAAATCCATGAAGGATGCAAGTTAACACATTTGCAAAGGAAATTAAGAAAGAAATATGAATTTGCACTCTATTTCTTCCTTAAATGTTGTGTATGAGTGGAGAATTGTTGCTTTTATGTCCGTTCTCATAGTATGCATCTTCCTTTCTTAGTGGCAAACTCTGATGATGGTATTCACCCACCAAAAATAGATATTGACTCCTAAGTTAGTCATCTTAAATTCCCTTTATAGCAAATGGAAAAGACTAAGTAACTTATTTTATTCTAAAGTAGACATACAACAGGTCAGATTAATCACACCCAAAAAGTGCTTATTTCTCAACATTAACTATCATCTGAATGAAGGATGGCCAATTCAGATGTGGATAATTACAGTGTTGATCTCTGTATCTAGATGAGAGTAGTCACCAGATCGCTTACTTTGGATTCTAATTTTATCTATTTACCAAGTTGAATGCTTAAGACTTTCTACTACCATCAGAAATCACCATGATTGGAATTATCAAAGTTTATGAAATACAAAATTATGCACACTGAAGAAAGTTATTTTACTAGCAGTCGAGTCCTAAGCCATAATTCTGTGTTGGAACACTGACTGAAATATAAAACTGTAATCATGACTTGTAGAAATGACTTGTAGGAAACTGCTTTTGAAAAAACTTTCCTATGAAGGCAAGGGGGAGATTAGAAATATTAGAATCAATAAATACTGGAATCAATATGTGTATTTTGATTAATAAAAATGCCCAACTCAAAAAAGGCACTCTATAAAAACATGTAAAATAATAGTGATTTAAACACTTGGAATTATTTCAACTACAGTAGTTTTCAGCAAGTATTCAACCTTATATATATCTGTGTCTGATGGAGGGGGTTCAATCATTTTAGAAGGCACTGAAGTTTTAACAATTATGTCAGTAAAGGAATCATCAGCAAGATGCAAGATACAATCCAGCAAGTTAAAGACAAACAAAATCTTTGAGGACTAAATTACCAAATTCTTTTTTTTTTCATTTTATTTACAGTTAAACATAGTGGTAGCAAGACTGGGGTTTTTTTCTTGATTGCTGAATGCAATAGTTACAAAGATCCCAGATGCATCCTTGAACCTGTCTACTATTTGCCAGTCACTCAGAGAAATTAAGGGACAGACTGAAATGAAAAACACTCAATATTCTTAACTTTATACTTCATAAGTTATGCTGAGATCTTCAACAACCTTTCTTCAGCATTCCAGCATATAATAATCAAATTATACTGTATTAATAACAGATAAGAAGTAAAAAATAGCTCTCTGCATTGTGCCTACATGATGTACATACTGGGGGTACTCTGTTACTGTATTCCCCTGCAGTGATTATTTTTAATTTTTGGCTCCCGCAAACTGGAACCAGTTTGACTATTTGATAACATCTTGACTGTCAGTAGAGAGTAATTTATTAAATAAATATTCTGGATCCACTTTTTCCTGAAGGGATTTCTTAGGATAAAAGAACTCTAGCTTGGCTTCCTTGACTGTATGTCTTTAGGGTGTTCATGTCAGTACCTTGTTATTACCTACGATCTTCAATCTTGTTCAGTTAGCAGTCAGTATAGCCATTTACTTATCATTTGAACAATAGCTTCTAGCTGTTTCCAGCTCCAACCATTAAAATATACAACATTCTGGTCAATTGAGAGAGTAGTTGCCAGTTTTGTTCAAAAATATAATTTAGGAAGCATAGTAAATAAGAAATTAAACTGTAATGTAATATAAGTCTTTTAGATTGACTTCCACAGTGCTGTTGCTTGGCTGCTGTGTATAAAAGATAAAAATAATGTATGAAAATTACATTAAGTTGAAATTAAAGATGTCTAGCAGAGAATGGCTAAAGAAGTCAATTTTATTTTATTGTTTGTAAGTGGATGAAAGTTTCCCCAGTACTCCTGAAAACAGCAGAAACGTGACTGAGTTCATTTGAGCTTTTCACTTCAAAAATATATCAAACTACTGATAGTTCAAGGTGAATTTTTAATATTTGCTTGGAAAGTAACTCAAAGCATACAGTTTATGAATAGAGATATTAATTTTAACAGAATTTCATCAGAAATAGCTATTTACAACATTCTCATGCCTTGTTCTGCTCACAGTTTCTACCCTTTCACTTACATACACCATTAAGCTGTTGACAATTGCTGATATTGCTGCAATTACACAGCTTTTACCTTGGATTTCATGCCTTCACACTTTCTATATCACTCCCTCATCTCCTTTTAAAAATGTACAAGGCTTACTTCATTAACTTCCTTAATATTTTTCCTTAATAGTAAGTGCAAGATTGTTTAAAAAACTTACACATATATTCACAGCTGCTCAGATGAATGGCTTTGCAGTGACAGTACAGTGCCCTCTGCTTATTAGACAATTTGTTACTTTTTCAGTTAGTTGTATGCATCAATTATATCCACTTGTAGCCTTTGTAAATTGCAAGATCCATGAGATAAAGCTAATCCTTGTGTTTAAAATATGCACAAAATCCTAAAAAATAAGCCTTTGATGCAAGTAAAAACTTAAAATACTGTCTGGAAACTCCCCAGTGTTTCTTTGAGGATTTTATTGTTCACAGAAGTATTACTTCTTTTGCTTCCATTTTTCAAAAGAGAGATGAAACCAAGTGAGATAAATACATCATAAACTAGCAGGAGTAGTTGCTCTCCTGAGAAGCACTATTAAGGCCCTCTGAGGAGCTGGTTTGTATGTTCACCAGCAAGGACTACATAGTGTGAGTCTCTGTGTGCTGCTCAGAGTTGTAAAGGAAATCTGACACAGACCTGGGAAAGTACAAAGTACCCACACCTCTGAGGATCCTATTCAAATTGTTTAATTTTAAAGTAACTGAAGTAACTTCATTAAAGTCATCACAGTTTCCATAGCATTAATACAAAAGCAGCACATGGAATTAACTATCATATCAGTAAGAGTTAATTTCCACATTAATCTTAAGTATTTATATATATACTATATTTAAGCATTTTATATATATATATATATATTAGTAATCTTGATAGATTTTGGTCTTAGCAACTTAGTAACTCTTGGTTTGGTTTGGTTTTACTTCTCCCTCATTATTNTTAATCTTAAGTATATATATATACACTATATTTAAGCATTTTATATATATATATATTAGTAATCTTGATAGATTTTGGTCTTAGCAACTTAGTAACTCTTGGTTTGGTTTGGTTTTACTTCTCCCTCATTATTGCAGGAGACAGATTCTCTAGTACCTAAAAATTTTCATTGGGTTTTGTAAAATATTGCTACTAAATTTAGTCATTTTGGTCATTCTGCTTGGTGGCTATCATTATTATTGTTGTTGCTGTTATTTATTTTTATGTGATTATCTCAATAAGTTGTGAGTAGATGAATGTGAAACTGATATTTAAATAGAGAGTTCCTTGTGGGTGCAGCTGGACAAGCTCTGAAAAGCTCCAGGGTGGGTGTGTTTACAGTGCTTCCAGCATGACCTCATGATCCAATGCCAAGCACGATGTCATCTTTGTTCCCTGCCAGTGACATAACACTGGCTGTTGCTATCTAACTTTGCTTTCATCAACTGATCCTCTCTAATCATAGAATTTTAGAATGGTTTGAAGGGACCTTAAAGATCTTTTATTTCCAACCTCCCCTGCCATGGCAGGGACACCTTCACGCACTACACCAGGTTGCTCAAAGCCCCATCCAGCCTGGCCTTGAACACTTCCAGGGATGGGGTATGTATTACTTGGCAGGTTCCCTTGAAAATAAATTTTTTTTACTTTTGCTTTCAAAGAACTGCATCTTGCACACTTTTGATCAAACCAAGCTTTAAAATCTGGAAATGCAAACATTATCCAACAATGGCTATGTCTACACTGTCAAGTAGCATGTCTTCATGTCACTTCCAGGTACATTTTTTTGTTGACTACATTGCATGAATTCTGGTTCAACTCAAAGTTTTCTTTTGTAATACACCATTTCATTGACTTCAAAACAAAGCCTGCATTCTATTCAGGCAACAGTTCACTCTGAAGTTCATTATGTTTTTCTGTCCCACAAAAGTAGCATATATTCACAGTAAATACTGTTTATTTGGGATCATTGTCAAGCAATAAGTATCAACTATTTTGTAACTAAAGCTTGTAGAGGTGAGCCTACAAAATTTAATTCATGTGCTATTGAAAATATGAGACTGCAAGTAAGTGCAAATACGTAAGCAAAGGAAATGTACCGATGTGAGAAACTAGGCTAAAATAAGTCACCAACTACTTATGGCAATTGTCCAAGAATCCCAGTGAAATCAAAGAACAAATGAGCAGTGCAGGTAGGAAAACTATGCAAATAAAATTGTATTCTGTTCCAAATAAATTTAATGAGTCTTCAACTAGTTACAAAGGCATCAGGATTAGACCTTTCATCATTAAATAGCTATTAAGCCAGAGAGAGAGTGTGCTGACAACATTGTATTTCTTTTTAAAGAGGTGCTAAAGATGATCCAAGAAATTACTGCCTGGAATGCTTTATCATGGTGTTAGGAAAAAATGTTCTCACACAAAACAAAACAAAACAAAAAATCCATTAATGGAGGAGTCATAAACCACCTAGACAAATCTAATACATTAGGGAAAAACTAGTAATGACTTTTGAAAGGTGAATTATGCCTACTAGAGTTCCTTAAGGACTCTTGCAAAACAGAGAATAGAGAAACATGTATTTAGTTTGATATAGTTCTATTTAACAGAACTTGATCCTTTGTAAAGTGACATTATACTATTATAATTCTAGTCTATTGGAAAGGCTTTGCCCATGGAAACTTTTGATGCAAAATAAAGAATAGCCAGGATTAGATAATCTTTCTATATAAACAAATTACATAAAGTCCTACTCTGGTGTTGCTACACATTAGGACTTGAAAGGATGAAAGCATAGGCAAATGTGCATATGCAATTTAATTTTTCTAAGATTTGATAATAGGCACTTCCCTATGCATTTAGAAAAATCAAGATGTCAAACCCCTGAGTATCATTTTCACTACTTTTATTTGTAGCTAAGGCAAAAATAGAACATTCATAAATGACAGTTATGTTGCTTCAGAGAGTTACTTTGGTGGAAAATTAAGTATATGTAGATTCAAAATAAAGATAGGTTCCTACAAAGTGTTTGAGAGTCTGTAAATTTGCTAGGTGTCTATTCATGAATATCATTACAATTATATGGGACATAAGTATAGTAAAGCTGAATCTTAGTATTCAACCTAAAAGCAGTATATTCATTATTTCGAACAAGGCAAATAATGTGTCTGTCATGGTCAAAAAAAAAAAATGAACAAAGTTTTTTCCAACTGTTCTTCAATATCTCTGTTGTTGCTGTGGGTGTTGAGAGGCAGTCAAATGGGTGTATTAGGAGATTGTCGTTCCGGGACCAGTGAAGAAACTAATTGTTTTTTATGGCTGTTGTGCCATCTGTCTACAAGCTTAGGCACTTGACTTAGATAACATGATCTTTGAGATCAAGATTTATTTCTTATTCTCTGTTTTTAAAGAACTGAAACCCATGAAGTCCATTACTGGATTTTAGTCAGTGGTGTCATGATGTGAACAATAATTGTGTTATAACTTTACATGTAAGACTGGGCTTTCATTATCCTTCCCTTTTCCTAAATTTTACCAGCATGAATTAAAAATAGAAAATTATACACCCTTCTAGTTAAAATCTTCTCCATCTGGCCCTGGGAACCTTGCACTTGATTTTCCACAGAGGATTTTTGCCAATATATTTTAGTTTTTGTGGGAGATTTAGCTTAAGTGTGGGAAAAAATGAGATCATGGACTAATCCAATTTTTTCTTTTTTTTGAAGTATTTTGCAAATTCAACTAAATATGGAGATGTCTTTCAATCCTTTACATCCATGAACACAATACCAACCATGCCTGTTCAAATTTGGACTTGTTTCATTCTTCAGATGCATTTACAATTTCATGCAGTCACACCCTGAAAGCTATTTTTGAAAACTTGACTCTTAAGATCAAATTCTGCTATTGGATTTTTTCCCCAGCAGTAATGTTATTTGTTATCGATCTAGGGAGGAAAAAGGCAAATATCTTGCATAAAATTTTGTTTCTCTCCTTCATTTCTTGTTCAACCATTCATCATTAATCCTGCTTATCTAGGTAACCATTGAATATAACCTTACATAAAAGTTTTAATAGTACAAAATACTTGAAAATAAATGAGAAAATTTTGATTAGGCATTTAATACTGCATGACTGGGGTACTTTGTTAACTAAAGTATGCTATTATTTATGGTACATTAGAAGTGTAGATTGCCACATATATTGCATATTTAAGAATAGAAAATATAGACTACAAATGGTCCATTTCCAAGTAATTACAGTAATGCTTAGAGTATATAAATTTCACTGGAGTGAATGATCTCTGATTTGTATGCATTCATGTGTTGTACATATATTTAATAATTCTAGTGATGCACAAAATTTGCTAGCACCATAAAATGTTTGGAATGCTAAACTTGAGAGATCATTCAGAAGCTATTTCCTCTAAATATGTGATAATTTATAATTTAACATTTTTCCTCACCTCTTTAGTCTTCTCTCCTTTTTAGCTAAGTAAAATAATACACATATCTGTTTGTTTGCTGAGGATTTTCCTTTAAACTGTCCCATCCATTACTGTATACACCTTATTAGTATAAGGCTGTGCTTAATTTAGGCAACTGTTGGATATGATTTACAGGTGCTACACTGAAAACAGCATGGTGACCTTCTGTAAAATTAATCTACTGCATTTATTCATTAATTTTTTGCTCAATCTATGTTTCAAAATTTGCCATTCCTTCTTCACCAAGCAACTAGGTGCATTATGATTCACATTAACAGGAGTCTTGAGAACAAAATAGGAGAACATTCTCTGATTGAGAGTCCCAGCCATAGGAGATGTTTCCTTGCTTAATTCAAAGTATTCCAGAATTGCTGAGTTTTAAAGCAGGCTGCATGAAGCAGATTAAAAATTATTATGTCCTTCAAAAAGCATCATTTGTATATATGCAAACATCTGCTGAATGTCTTCCATCTGCTAAATATGTTATTCTGTAAGAAAAGAAACTGAAATTCTTGGCAAATATCCTGCTGAGCATTCTTACAGCCCTATTATCCTTGAGCTGCTTTAAAATAAAAAGTAAATACGCTCTTCAGAAAAAACTTGGAGAAATGGGGAAAGGGTACAACATTGGTTAAGAAAGTAAGAAGGAAAACTCATTTTCCATTCCTGAATCTCCTAAGTGCAGATTGTATGCTTAGGACCTTAGTGTACACAAAGACCAAATTTCCCTCACATAAAAACACTATGAATTCAGTCCTCATCTATGATGTTCCATTGCAGCTGAGGTCTTTATAATTTTTTTTTTCCTCAATGCAGTTATGATAGAGATTGAAAAATAGACCTCAATGGAAACTACTTTGTCTCAATCTGTTCCACTCTGCAGCTATCCCATTTTGAAGACAAGTAGCACAGCAGTAATCTTCAGTTCACTTAAATTTCACTACCAAACAGAAAAATTGGTATAGGAACCTCATCATCATATGTGATGTCTTTATTCAGTAAATAGATCCTCTGTAATGTCCTGTCACCGAGCCACAGAATCACAGAATCAGCCAGTTTAGAAAAGACCTTTGAGATCATCGAGTCCAAACCATAACCCACCACCACCCTGTCAACTAGACCATGGCACTAAATGCCATGCCCAGTCTCCTTTTAAATACCTTCAGGGACAGTGACTCCATCACCTCCCTGGGCAGACCATTCTAATGTCTGATCACTCTCTCTGTAAAGAATTTCTTTCTGATATCTAACCTAAACCTCCCCTGGCACAGCTTAAGACCGTGCCCTCTTGTCCTAGCGCTGGTTGCCTGGGAGAAGAGACCAACCCCCACCTGGCTACAACCTCCTTTCAGGGAGTTGTAGAAAGTGATGAGGTCTCCCCTGAGCCTCCTCTTCTCCAGGTTAAACAACCCCAGATCCCTCAGCCTCTCCTCATAGGACTTGTTTTTGAGTCTCTTCATCAGCCTCTTTGCCCTTCTTTGGACACTCTCCAGCCCCTCAATATCCTTCATGAACTGAGGGGCCCAGAACTGCACACAGTACTCAAGGTGCAGCCTAACTAGGGCCAAGTACAGGGCCAGAATCACTTCCCTGTTCCTACTGGCCACACTGTTCCTGATATAGGCCAGGATGCCATTGGCCTTCTTGGCCACCTGGGCACACTGCTGGCTCATGTTCAGCTTCCTGTCGATTAGAACCCCCCAGGTCCCTTTCCGGCCTGGTCGCTCTCCAGCCACTCTGGGCACACAGTACACCTGGGCTGTCAGCTTTTCCAGGAGTACGCTGTGGGAGATGGTATCAAAGGTTTTGCCGACGTCCAGGTAGACCATACCCACAGCCTTCCCCTCATCCACCCCTCATCCAGGTCAGGTTGGTCAGGCAGAAATTCCCCTTCTAAACCCGTGTTGGCAGGTCTGATTCCCTGTCTGTCCTGTAGGTGCTGTGCGATCGCACTTAGGATGATTCCATAACCTTGGCAGGTACCAAAGTCAGGCTGACAGGCCTGTAGTTTCCTGGGTCTTCCTTCCAGCCCTTCTCGTGGACGGGCATTACATTTGCCAACTTCCAATCATCTGGGACCTCCCCACTGAGCCAGGACTGTAGGTAAATGTTGGAGGGCGGCTTGGCGAGCTCTTCCACCAGTTCCCTCATCACCAGATGGATCCCATCTGGTCCCATAGACTTGTGAGGATCCAAGTGACTCAGCAGATCACTCACTTCTTCCTTCTGGGTAACAGGGGCCTATTCAGCTCCCCATCACTGTCTACCAGCAAGGAAGTTGTTCCTGAGGACAACCTGTCTTCTTGTGGAAAGCTGAGGCAAAGAAGGTGTTAAGTACCTCAGCCTTGTCCTTGTCTTTGGTAACTATGTTCCCCTC
>VXAY01001422.1:84016-149415 GCA_013399855.1 Oxyruncus cristatus | reverse complement strand
AGTCAGGCTGACAGGCCTGTAGTTTCCTGGGTCTTCCTTCCAGCCCTTCTCGTGGACGGGCATTACATTTGCCAACTTCCAATCATCTGGGACCTCCCCACTGAGCCAGGACTGTAGGTAAATGTTGGAGGGCGGCTTGGCGAGCTCTTCCACCAGTTCCCTCATCACCAGATGGATCCCATCTGGTGATCCAGATGGATCCCATCTGGTCCCATAGACTTGTGAGGATCCAAGTGACTCAGCAGATCACTCACTTCTTCCTTCTGGGTAACAGGGGCCTATTCAGCTCCCCATCACTGTCTACCAGCAAGGAAGTTGTTCCTGAGGACAACCTGTCTTCTTGTGGAAAGCTGAGGCAAAGAAGGTGTTAAGTACCTCAGCCTTGTCCTTGTCTTTGGTAACTATGTTCCCCTCCATGTCCAGCAAAGAATGGAGGTTTTCCTTACTCTTCCTTTTGCTATTGATGTATTTATAAAAACACTTTTTTTTGTCCTTAACAGAAGTGGCCAGATTGAGGTCAAATTGTGCTTTTGCCTCTCTAATGTTCTTTCTACAACTTAACTACATTCCTACACACTTCTTGAGTTGCCTGCCTTTTTTTCTAAAGGCGATACACTCTTCCCCAATTTCCGGCTAAATCCTCCCTGTTCAGCCAGGCCGGTTGTCTTCCCCACCAGCTCGCCTTTTGGCACATAGGGACAGCCAGCTCCTGTGCATTCAAGATTTCTTTCTTGAACTATGTCCATCCTTCCTGGACCCCTTTGTTTTTAAGGGCTGTTTCCCAGGGTAGTCTCCGAACCATCCTCCTGAATAGGCCAAAGTCTGCCCTCCAGAAGTCCAGAGTTGAGGTTTTGTTGATGCCCTTCCTTACTTCACCGAGTATTGAAAACTCTATCATTTTGTGCTCACCATGCCCCAGAGAGCCTTCGATCACCACATCTCCCACAGGCCCTTCTCTGTTTGTAAGCAGCAGGTCTAATGGGGCCCCACCCCTGGTAGGCTCATTTACCAGCTGCAACAGGAAATTATCCTGCATATACTCTGGGAATCTCCTAGACTGCCTTTCTCCACTGTGTTGAGCTCCCAGCAGACATCCAGCAGGTTGAAGTCACCCACAAGAGCAAGGGCTGGTGATTTTGAAACCTCTACCAGCTGCTTGTAGAATAATTCATCACCCTCTTCATCCTGGTTGGGTGGTCTATAACAGACTCCCACCAGGATGTCAGCCTTCTTGGCCTTACCCTGATTCTGATCCATAGGCACTCAACCTTATCATCACTGACCTCAAGTTCTAGAGAGTCAGAAGACTCTGTGGCACATAGAGCCACCCCTCCACCTCTCCTACCTTGCCTATCCCTTTTGAAGAGCTTGTAGCCACCCATGGCAGCACTCCAGTCATGCCAGTCATCCCACCACATTTCTGTGATGGCATCTATGTCATAGCTTTCCTGCTGCGTGATGGCTTCCACCTCCTCTTGCTTGTTCCCCAAACTGTGTGCATTGGTGTACATGCACTTCAACTGGGCTGCTGATATCACTCCTAATCCTGGCTTTCTACCCCTAGGCTCTTCTCTGGAGAGCCTGGTTTCCACCCCTTCCCCTTCAAACCTGGTTTAAAGCTCTCTTGATCTGCCCTGCCACCTTATATGCTAGGTTTCTTTTGCCCTTGCGAGGGCAAAATTCCAGAAATTCCACTGGTGGCACCAATCCTTTAGCCACCTATTGATGAGTTTTCCTACTCCTCTCCTCATTCATTCGTACTACTGCAGGAATTGAGGCGAACAGCAGCTGTGCTCCTGTCCCATCAACTAATTGGCCCAAGGCCTTGAAGTCCTTTTTAATTGCCCTGGTACCTCTTTTATTGATCTCATCCCTTCCAATCTGTACTACCAACAGCGGGTAGTAATCAGAGGGCTGAATTAGCTCTGGGAGTCTCCTGCTAATATCCCTCAGCCCACCCTTTATCAACTACAGAGAAAGACAAGAATGACCATGGTGTTTTAGCTGACGCTCCTTGGAGGTGTCTATTAATCACAACACATGTAGAGAACAATTGCTGTAATACTCACTGAATCTCAAATTAACAAAAAATTTAGTCTGGAAGGGACCTCTGGGTGTCATCTAATGCAACCTTAAGCTCAAAGCGTTACTATATTCACTGTTAGGGAAAGTTGCTCTGGGCCTTACAAACAGGGAATTAAGTTTTCATTCCTTTGGGTAGGGAATTAGGAGGCTTAGCAGTTCTAGTTGCTTCACTGTGCAGCCAGTAATAGCAAGTTTTCAAGAATGAAGAGTAAGAGGTGAAAGGAACATAATTATATTTTTTGTGATGTGAACATGTACTAAGGAAAAGTGCAGAACTACATTTCCCAAAGCTGTCTGGGAAAAGTTTAAAGTTTCAGATACTGTACAAATTATCTACCTTTAGGAATTTCTTAGAGGCAGAGATAGACAGCCTGGATCCTGGTATGCTCTATGAATTTATGTATTGTATCTTGTACACTCTGCCACAATAGAGTGATTCATTAGTATTCAGCCACCTGCATTACAGTAGCTAATCACCTATAACAAATCATCATGATAACTAGGCATGATTATGATACAGGTGACACATGTGTTTACTATGCTGACAAAATGAGAAGCTGTTAGGTAACCAGGAATCAAGCCAAATGAAGCTAAATTTCTTCACTTAAAAGTCCTCCATCAATCTAATTTCTTGCAAAACACTGGTTGCATTTCTTTTCTTTGTATGGAAAAACCTTCAGTATTGGGGTTTTTTTCCTTCTGAAAGACTAGATTCCTTTTTTTTTTCTTTTGAAACCTAGTTTCTATGCCTCTGAAAGGTTCAGTTTCTTAAGGCAAGTTATACTATAATTAGTGGATATCATATTGTAAATGAGGTACCACCTGTGGGATTTGAAAGTCTGTAGCTTTTAGAGAAAACTCAGAGAACTATAATTATTCCAATTCTTAGCACATCACACTGAGTCAAGCTCAAGGGTTCATTTTGTAACCAAATGGTAAGGTTTTTCTTATTAATGAGAAAAGCACTTTAACCTATTGAAAAAGAGTATTTCTAGAAATCTCAAAACTTTTACTTGAAAGTACTAGGAAGACACCTCAGTTTGCGTAACTTTGCTTATGTTAATGTATGCTGTTGTTTGTTTAATTCTATTGTGAAAGGGAAAACATTATTGCTAGATTTTTATTCTAGAAACAACAAAAGTAGACACATGTAGCAGAAAGATATAAAAGCAGCAAATTAATAGGTAGAATCTTTCCATAAGTAAAAATCCTTTGATTTGAGAGAGGAAAAAAGCTGCCAGTGAAGTTAAATAAGAAAAATAATTGTATTCAGAAATTACACTGGTGTCAATCTATATGAAGATTAAAGATGTTTTCTAAATTTTCCTGAACTTTTTATTGGTTTAGAAGATGGGATTAAAATTTTATTTTCTTTATTCAACCTAACCTCAGCCCCTTAATATTTAAAATTAGAGGATCAATGCTATGTTTCTAGCCTCCTGTGCTAGATATATTTTTCTGAGGAGTCAAAGAGATTTCTTTAATCTTTAGGTTATAGAAATTGTAAGTTTTCAGCTTTGAAAATTATCATTTGAAGATGCAGAGATAAGGGGTAAAAATATGTAAGTTTTGGACATTTGTAAACCAAAATGAAAGGAAAGTTGGCAAAGTGAAGTATTTCAAAAAAATAGGTCTTCTGTGCCATGAGCAGCCACTTTGATCAGTCAGGTACATCTCTTTAGAAGGTACGATGATAAATTTAAGTAAGTTAAAATTAGGTTTGTATGTGCTGCTTGAGAAATAATTGATTATTAGCCATAGAGACTTGAAAGGAAGCATACGAGCATCATTAGAAATTTCACCTTGAGAAAGAAGGCCCTCTTTAAGTACTAGAAGACTTCTACTGGGTGTCCCCTGAGCCTTTTATTCTCCAAGCTGAGCAACCCAAACTTTCTCAGCCTGCCTTCACAGGAGAGCTGCTCCAGCCCTCCAATCATCTTTGTGGCCTCCTCTGGACTTGCTTCATCAGGTCAATGTCTTCTGTGTTCTGAGGACCCCAGAGCTGGACATAGTACTCCAGGTAGCGTCTCAAAGAGCAGAGTAGAGGGGGAGAATCACATCCCTTTAGCTGCTGGTCACGCCTCTTCTGGTGTAGCCCAGGATATGGTCTGCAAGTGCACATTGCTAGGTCACGCCAAGCTTCTCATCCACCAACATCCCTAAGTCCTTCTCCACAGGGCTGCACTCAAACCATTCTCCACTCAGACTGTATTTGTGCTTGGGATTGTCCTGTGCAGGATCTTGCACTTGGCTTTGTTGAACTCATGAGTTTTGCACAGGCCCACATCTCAAGGCTGTCAAGGGTCCCTCTGAATGTCATCCTTTCCCTCTAGAGCATCGACTGCACCTCAAAGCTTGATGTCATCACAAACTTGCTGAGGGTGCACTCAAGCCCTGTGTTCACATTACCAACAAAGATGTTAAACAGATCGAGTCCCAACACCCGCTCCCCAGGAATGCCACTCATCACTGGTCTCCACTTGGATGTGGAGCCGTTGATTACAACTCTTTGAGAGTGACCATGCAGCCAGTTCCTTATCCACTGAGTGATCCATCTGTCAAATCCATCCACTTAGAGATGAAGATGTCATGAGGAGCAGTGTCAAATGCTTTGCACATGTGCAGGCAGATGACAACCACTGATCTTCCCGTATCTACCACCCCATCACAGAGGGCCACCAAATGTCTTACACATTATTTCCCCTTAATGAAGCCATTTTCACTGTCACCAACAACATCCTTATTTTCCATGTTCCTTAGCAGTTTACTGGAGGCTCTGAACCATGATCTTGCTGGGACAGAGACGAGACTGATGGGCCTGTAGATCTTCCTTTTGTCCCTTTTCAAAAATGGGGGTTATGTTTCCCCCTTTCCAGTCAGTGGGATTTCCACTGCACTGCCATGACTTTTCAAACATGATGGATAGCGGCTTGGCCAGTTCATCTGCCAGTTTTCTTAGGACCCACAGATGCATCTCAACAGGTCCCGTGAACTTGTGCTCCTTCAGGTTCCTTAGATAGTCTCAAATCTGATCCTCTTTTACAGGGAGTGGTTCTTTACTCTCCCACCCCCTGCCTTTTCCTTCCATGAGGACTTACTGGAGAACACTGAGGCATAATAATTGAATACCTCAGCCTTCTCCATGTCCTAAGTAGCCAGGTTTCCCATTTATTTCTCAGGATGGCCATTTTCCATAGTCTTCCTTTTATCAACAGTGTACCTATAGAAGCTTTTCTTGTGGGCCTTGATAACCCTGGCAAGATTTATTTCAATCAGGGCTTTGGCTTTCCTAACCTGACTTCTAGCAACTCAGAAATTTTTTTTTTTTGTATTCCTCCCACGCTACTTGTCCTTGCTTCCATCTTCTGTAGGCTTCCTTTTTGTGTTTGAGTTTGTCTAGAAGCACCTTTACACTTTGTCGGGATGCATTGCTCCTGAGCTTGCAGGAGGTGATCTTTGAATATTAAACAGCATTCTTGAGCCCCTCTTCCCTCTAGGGGCTTTATCCCTGAGGAGGCCTGTGAAATCCAGGGTTGTGAGCTTGCTGTGCACCCGCCCTTGCTGCCCTACGGATCTTGAAGTTATGTGTCTATAACCTGGGATATTTACTGACTTTTAGTCTTTACATGAGCAGTAGTTTATTAGTATTAAACATTTTTATTGTAATGTTTGTTTTCATAGTCGTGTAGAACAAGACAAAAGAAGAATTTTGTCATAAAAGGTCTAGAATTGCAAATATATTAAGCTGCATCCAAAAACACAAGTCATACATTTAGTTGTTTCTAATCAAAATAACAAAAAGAAATAAGTTAGAACCATTAAAAAGCAACATTTAATTTGATTCCTTCTCATTGGATAAAGATTAAATTCTCTATATGCCTAATGTCATTACATAATATTCTGAAAATCAGATTTTGCAATATCTGAGATAGAAGCTATAATTAAACAAATTGCCAGACTACGATATTCACTAGAGATTACTTTAACAGTTTGTTTTCCATTTTTAGTCTTTGCTTGAGAGCCAGTTGTCCTAGATATTTAATTTTCAACACCACGTCACTTTCTCAAGACATCAAAGGAGCACCCATTTCTGTCCTCTACCTTTACTGCATTTGTATATTCTTTGCTTTGGATTCCTAAAGGAGATATCTGTGTAAGTTTTGGAAGAAATTTAACACATCTACTGTCAGTCTTATCACAGCAAAAGAAAATTTGCAATTCCAAAAGTACTCTGCATAATTTTTATTTATATGAATCGTAAGAGAACTACACACTGATAAATTGAAGGACAATTAGGTTGAGAGAAAATATGCATTTTTTGCATGTAAATCATAGTACGCAATCATATAATAAGATCAATCATGCAATTTATACAATATCTCAACGATTTAAGCTGGGTGCTTTCAAAACAGCACTGATGTTCCCCTTTGCAAATGAAATTCAGTATTCTGCCCTAGGCCTAGGTTGAGAATCATTGCCTGGAGGCACAGATTGAAAGTTCTGTTTTTAACTTTAATTGTACAAAAGCAAGGTCTCCGGTATCTTTCTAGGCTCTGACTTGTGTTGTGACAGTCAGAGCTGGCACTAATCTTATTGTTAATGTCAAAGACCAAGTGTGACAGCAGCAGACAAGATAGGCTCTAGTGAATGACAGGGTAATCAGACTGGAATAAAACTAGTTCATCCATAAAGGACCAGGTTGCGGGAAATCAGTATCAGCATGTCCACGTGTTTACTTCTTTTTTTGTTCTGATGGCAGTTAGATCGTTTAACAGCATATTTCTTTGTCAAAGATTATTTCAAATTCATGTTATTCTAACACTGTAAACCTAAAGGGATACAAATCATTAAGTCTGCATGTGTTATCAGTACTGAACATTTTAAGATATAGCGAACATTCTTCTGTGAAAATAATTCCAGATATAGTTTTCAAATTAGTTATAAAAAATGTCCCAGTCCTTCAAAATTTCATTTCAGTCATCATTCCCTGTCTTAACAGGTCATAATGCACTTTTAGTAGTCAAATTCTTAAAAAAAAAAAAAAAAAAAGGCGAAGAATTTGAGAATAATTTCTACTATGACATGCTAGCCAATTTCTGAATGTGAATTCAGAACTAAAATGGAGGAATAACAGAAAAGAGCCTGTAGCCCTTAACACAAGGTCAGTAACAAGGGTTAGGATTTACAAGTACAGTTAAACTTCTAACACTATTTGTTGGATACACTTAAAATTTCCAGATTCTGTTCCTGACCTCTGTATTTATTCTCTTGGATAGTCTCTTAAAGATTTCTGAATATAAATAACTTACAATGATTGTTTACAAGATACTTCAAGTTTATAGGCAATCTGGATATTTAAGTTTTTGAAGGGAGAGGATGACACAAAGTTATTTGTTTATGGCATGATGCAGGAGTATGCATCAAGTGAGCTGGTGGTAATCAGAACAATAAAAAAGGATCTTAGCATTCTGATTAATTCACATGTTTATATATAGCCCTGTAGTGGTGGTTGGTTTTGCTTTTTTTTTTTTTTTTTAATAGCAGATAAACTACTTTTCATAATATGAGACATTAATTACAGGAAAATAAATAAATAAGGTAAATAAGAGCACATTCCTCTTTGGGAAAATGAAAAAAATGTGCTTGTTCTAATGAATGCTAAAATATTTAGTTTAACATACAACTAGTACAAAACCTAAACAGTTGGGGGTTTCATGTTTTTTTTAATAAAGAAGAAGGACTGGGTAACACAATTAACCATAGACACTCTGCCAGGCCAGTTTATTAGCTAGTTTTTGATTGTTTTCAGTTAACACAACTACCCTTGTTTCATTATAATCAAGCTTCAATCCAAAGAAAGGTAGTGTTAGTGTTGTGTTTTCAGTGTGGCCTTCAGCAATATTTGCAAACACCTTTTGGATATACAAGCAAGCCTGTCTGACAACAGAACAGAGTTGAAAGCAGACTTCTGGTCTCCAGTTGCCATCTCGACACCATCTGTGATGGTGTCTTCACGACACTGCACGGAGTTCTGTGAAAATCACAATACAGTAATAGCAATGATATTCTTTGACCACAAAGATCTTGTAATGTTCCCTGTTTGATACACAGAGGATACTGTCTTCCTCTGCCTATTCCTCATGCCTGGTAATGTCTAATGTGATTTTACCTCAATGGGACATTTTACTCTGGTGTCTTACTTTAGACGAGAAAGAGGGGGAGAATAAGGTCAAGGTAAGACCATCAGAAGTCTTGGTGATGTACAAGTCTCCTTCAATAAGATTCAAGAATGCTTTTGAAGTACTACAGTATGATCTCTATTCTATTTTCAAACTGATCTGTCACACAGCCTTAGATGAACTGTGCCAATTCTGATTTTCTGGCAAGATCTAGTTTTTCTTTCTTTCAACTACACAGTTGTACTCTTTTTCCACAAGACAGATTTTCAAGTCTTGGTACTGTTGGCAACAACAATAAAATGTAATAGTTGTGCATTTCTAAGCAAAAGTAAAATTCCAAATGAAACAAATTTTATACAAAATTTTGGCTCAGGAAGTTCAGATTTTAGATATCTAGTACAATGTGGGTAAAAAATTCTCACTATGGCAAATACAGGTCCAACACTCAACACCATTTCTTAAATCTCATCTTCATCAATTACATTTTTGCCTTCATGTTAAGCATTTCATTCAATAAACCAGATGTTTTTTCACACCTAACTATCTCTACTATTCTTATTTTTGGTTTCCAAAAAGCTTTGCTTGGATACCAACAGCCAATGATAAATATATTTCATAAAACTCAAGTCATTCATGTTGTTCAAGCCAATGAAATAATCTCCTACTAACTTTTGGGTGAAGATGCTGATTAGTAATAATAGTTTTGAGATACTGTAGTTGGACTTTGGATGAGATAATTAACCAGTTGCTGACAAAATAGTGGCTGATCCAGTGCTAATCCAAACATATTTTAACTGTAACAGAAGAACAGGTGCTCATTTATAATAAATCAATTTTCTCAGTATTTCCAGGTGAATAAAAACCAAATGCTTAAAAGCAATATAGTAAAGGTTAGATCTCAAATGTAGGCAATCAGAAGAATGTAATCCAAGCATTAGTAATAGCCAAAACCTCCAGTGAATCATTACGATTCACTCAAGTGAACCTTTTCACCTTGAAAGGCTGTACAAATTGCATGTTGTTGTAGAGTTCAGTGTACTTAATTTACTTTCTATTAATTTTCAGGTGATCCTGCAAATTCAGGAAACATTTTAGCTCTCCAAAATGCTACGATTTCTGACTATAGCCTCCCAAACAACCCATGCTCTTAAATTGAAAACATAAATTTTACTTTGTTTTATTTCATTGACAACTAAACCTCAATATGGAATAGGATTCTAGAAGAATCTAGAAGAGGGCATAAGTATCTAGATTTTATCTGATTTCAGAAGACATCAAAAATTGGACATTGAAGTCACAAAAAGAAATATATAACAAGAAGGAAAAAAATGAAAGGAAGAAGCAGAACATAGAGCAGAACATAGAATATTTCAGGTTATGTGAAAAATTTTGAGATATCAAGCTTAACATGGGGGATGAATGAGGGTTAAATTTTACGTGAGTTCAGTTTAGCATAGGTGCTGAGGGATACATGGTGTGTTTTAAAACTCAAAATATACAATCTAGAAAGTAATAAGGAATCTTGGATCTTTTGTTTGCTCAACATTTAAGCCGCTTTGTACAATTACAAGGTTATAGTCAGCAACTAAGGAATAGAAATATCAAATTCTTAGTACTGGACCAAGATGATTCTGTCTGAGATGTATCCATCCATGCACGGTACTCTATGAAAAAATACATTTTAATTGGTAAGTTGATAATCAGTGTTAGTTTTTATGTGCATCTGCTTAGTTTTTCAAATACAATCATCCTACTACCTGGTTGTAGTCAGGCTATTTAATTACTTTATTTAATTTCAGTATCAAATAGTCAATTTACAGAAGGATTTCTCTATTTGAGTTTATTTGGGAGGGCTATTTTTCATTAATTGACTTCAACTGCATGTAATCAACTTTGTAAAAAAAAAGTAGTTCAAAAGAACAGATTAAACAATAAATATGCAGAATCTAAAATAAATGGCATCTGTGAAGCAGATTTAATTTCTGTACTTCAAAATGCGCCATATTGTAATTACAAAGATTTAGGCAAATTTAACTACTTTATGTAAACTCAATAAGGCAAATCCAATTGTGTTTCATTTATTTTAAGTTAATTATGCTATGTAATACATTTCTTTCCATTTGCAGGCAGCACTGGCAGTGCCCAAGCTGTTTATGAAACTTCAAATTAAATTTTTGGTTGTTCTCAAGATACAAAGTAGAGAGAAAATGTTGTTAACAAAAGAACGGTTAAAATGATCTGAGCCTTATAATTTATTCCTTCTTTTCTTTAAGGCAGATGCATGAAATGTATATATATAAAAAATACACTGTTTTCTTGAAACTATAGTAACCTTCAAGCACACCATTTTTCACCGTCTTGCTCAAGAAAGGGAAAAACATATTTAGATAATTAAAACATTGCAGGAGCAATATTTATACCTGCTATATACACTAACTAATATTCTGGAATCATTTTCTGTCTTCAATTCCATTTCACATATTTCACATCATTGTCAGAAACAAGAAAAGAAATACTTCTCACTATAAAACTTTTGGGCTTACTGGGTGACTAATTTTTTTTAATTTCTCTTTGGAGAAAATTAAGATCAGTTTCTATACTACAGGTGTTCAACATTGAAAATTATTAATTTTGAAGCGTAGACATATACCTGTGTAAAGCCCCAGACTCGCTTGCTGAGTTCCTTTAAAGGGGATTTGGATTTTTTTTATACCCTGAGGGAGCACAAGGGAAAAATTTAGCAGGAGGTCAGCTTAGAAATAGGATTCAGTTTGAGATTCAAATACTTACACACCAGTTATAAACATAAATTGTTATTTTAGACCCTCCTTAATGTACAAAACATTGCAAATGACTGACAAAATATGACACAACACTACAGATCATCATTTGGATCACACAGGCATCAGCATTTTCTAGTGAGGTGAGATATTCCAGGACACCTAAAACCACAGAAAATGTCTAATGTTAAAAGGAAGCCCCTTTCTCATTGATACATTCACTCTACAGAGTGATTCAGCTCACCAAATATCTTCTCTAGGATGGGATTAATATGTCTGGAATTTATCAACTGTACTGAATGAACCTTTTTTTTACTAGGATGAGTTTGGACACTTAGCTGTTATATATATATAGTTATATAGGGGATATATAAATGTACTGATCTGAATATAAAATTCAGGCCTACCTTAAATTTTTTCTTTAATTCTTAAAAATATATGATCCTATCAGTGACCTATCACTTATCTAATCAAATTTATGAGTGAATTATCAATAAAAGAGGGTATCAAAGGAGTTTTACAGTAGATATAGAAGCATCTTGGGAAAGAAAGAAAGAAACAAAAATCTCTGCATATGAGTAGGAAAAAATAGTTATTTTAGCTCCATCACTGATGTATCTTCATTTCCATTTCCAAAAGGAAAATCCATTTCTATCTCATGTCTTAAGCCTCCCAGAGACACTAAACCATTCTTTCACGTTGATGTCAAGTAGTAGAATTTTTCAAAGCTTGAATAGAGCTCATATGTATCTATTGGCAGTCCTTGGGGAAATCCTTCTCAGTCCGGAGACTCAGCTACCATAAATATGGTCATGTAAACTTTATTTAGTCTCTGAGTGGTGGTCATCTTCACACAGTTCTTTCAGGAATCTGTCTTTTGATAGTTTAAAATACACAAGTTTTTCAAGTTTAAAACCAAAACTTTTCCCACTGCCTGCCATTTACCACACTTTCTCACCATAATCTGTCACTACTTTCTCCCTGTAGAGAAGAATGGGACCCAGCAGACTGCCTTTGTAATTAGTAGGAGCAGTTCAGAACAGAAATATGGGGTGTAGTCCCTGTTGAACCATGTGTAAGCAGGCGAGCCAAAGACTTCTCTCCTTGTCCAGCAGAAACATTGAAAAAATGCGTGACCGGGACTTTCATGGAAATCCTCCTGATCTGGTCAGGGTCATCCACATATGATTAATTTTATTTATCCTCCATCTCTCAAGAAATAAAATTAAAAAAAAAAATAAAAAAGCTGAATAATTTTATCCTAGGAGTTCCAAATTTGAATACAGTGGAAGAGTCTGTATTAATTCCCCATTGACCTTACAAAAAAGATCAGGGCCCTCATAACTAGAATTACTTGGAAACTTTCTTTATATTGATTTATTATTCCTTAGAAATCTGCCACCTTCAACAGTGCAACATTGTGATTGTGTTAAAAAATCTAGAGGCTCTTCAATTTGTTCTTGTGGTTTACAGAGCATTTTCAGTTTGTGAATTTCAGAATACGTGAAAATCTTCAACTCTAATGCTCCATCAAGAAAAAAAAAAAGGCAAAAAAAAAAGCAAAAATAAATTTCAGTTTATCAAGAAAACTATGAACATTGGAAAATACAAGGAATAAAACTTTAAAATTGAGAGCAAAACTGAAGCCAAAGAATCTCAGCTAAAAAGTCTTCTAGTATCTTTAAAATTGAGAGCAAAACTGAAGCCAAAGAATCTCAGCTAAAAAGTCTTCTAGTATTTGGGGAGGAGGAGGTGCATTTCTTTTCTTGTCTTTTTTTTTCCCCAAGTACACCACAGATTTTAATTTCAGCATTTCAGATCTGCTAGAGTTCTGTATGTTTAACACTGGTTGCGTAATTATTACAGACTCTAATTAAACTACACTAGAAACAGATCGTTTTCCCCTAACATACTGTTAGATACTTTTGTATTGCCATGAACTGCTTTAACCATCAAGGCTGCCCGTTCGAGAAATGCTTTCTTTTCATTATTAATCCCCTGAATGGTTTATTCTTCCATACTACGTAAATATATCTATCTTCTGTCATCAAATCTAATAGTGGTCTAGCACTTTTAATGGCAGGTAGGGGAAATTCTGCTTCACATGTAGTAATCTTATGGTGTTTTAGCTTAAAAATCTTAAAGATTTTTAGAAAAGAACATGGATTGTTTAAATACATTTTGTTTAACTAAAATTGTGAAGTTTACATAGAGAATAAGTAAGTGTACTTCAGAGAACCTCAGTACCGTCATACTTGAAAACCTTAGGCCCTTGGCCATGAGACATAAAAGGGAACAAAGGCCTTTTGGTAATAAGTTGCTGACCTATTCTTCCCTTTTTCCAGTACTCATTGAAGTTATTCTTAAACTACATGTAATAGTATTGGATAGATATTACCATAGAACAAGCAAACAAACAAGGTATGGGATTAGCCATTGTACTTTATGACTATTATTTCAGAATACACAGAGACGCCCATGATCTCAGTCCTTACAAGGATTTGCACATATCCATTGGAATTAGTAGAAAAACTCATGGTATTAAACATAAGCACAAGCACAGATGTTTTCAGGAAATTAAGACTATTCCCTATGCTATTTATGCTCACTCACTCTGTTCTTTTATAATTCCTTGAATACTGGATATTAGATGGAAAGAAATAGGAAACATCATTGTGAGGAGAGAGAACATTTTACAATTGAAATGGCAATAACTTGTCAAGCAAAGATATTCAAAAGTTCCACAGGTTCCCCCCAGCTCTCTCCTCAAGACAAGACAAAAAGTTCCTGAAGATATAAAGATATTCAAAGCAGTAAAGATGAAAGTGACTGAAGAGGCAAACATCTTATAATACTGAATTACAGTATTGAACACTGAAGAAAATACCATTATACCATTTTGCATATTACTACTATACCTATATATTAAATACTTGTGCATTTTTGGTCCTCACATCTCAAGGGACATTTGGAAGGACTATATAAGCTTATTGGAAAAGTAACAAAAATACCAAAGACTATGGAAAAAAAAATACTGTATAAGGGGCAACTGACAGATGGAGACCCTTAAATCTTGAAAATACTGAGGGCAATAGTAAAGGGTTATAAAAATATACATACCATCAAAAAAAAACAAACTAGGAAATAATCACTTCTCAAAAATATGAGTACTATTGTTCACGAAGTAGGGGAAGATATAGTCTGTTCCAAAACAGCTTTTGGAGGTTTTTCCTCCTGCATTGTAAGAACTGTGGAGTATATTGCCATAGGAGCTTCTGAAAGCAGTTTACACAAATGATAAAGCAATCAGATAAATTTGCAGAAAAGGAGATGTTTAAAAAGAATCTAAAGTTCAGTCTGACTCCATGAAATTAAAATTCTACTTTTTTTTTTAAATTCGTATTTTTAAAAAAACTTTAAAAGAGGCATAATTATGAACACAGAAGTATTGACATTGTGCCTAAGTTTTCATGTATGGTCATGGACCAATTTTTCACAGGCTCTTTACCTTACTTAGATTAGCATTCATTCTGATGTGAATCAAGGTTAAACATTTAAGGTCGTTTTGTTTATATAGCACCTAGTTTGTTTCTTCTGAACTTGCATCAAGTAGATATGAATATAGTAAATCAGGTAGGAGACAGAAAGACAATGAAAGTAATCTTATTAAGAAATTTATATTTCAAGTTAGTCAAATTCTGTTCTTTCTTCTTCTACAGAGTTCTTGTTTGAGGCTGAGACATCATCATTACTTATGAAGTGTTTTTAAAATATTTGTTTATTTTATGGGTGTCAGATGTGAGATCAGCTTTTCTGAAGAGATGAAAACTACCTTTTATAATAAATATAAATTAAATTTTCCCACTATTTACTAATAAAAAATGCTAAACACTCCTAAAAAATAATTATGTGTTAGACTGGGCACTCATAGTAAGTAGAAAATTTTTATATTAATCTCTGTATAACTTCGTTCTTTGTTATAAAATTTGAACTCCCCGGGAGTACTACATTTAGGAATTTATATTTATAATATGCCGGTTTTTGTCCTGATTTTTTCATTTTGTATCCAGAACTAATTTTATAATTTCTAATAACTAAAGTGATTGACTACATATATGGCAGGGAAAAAGAGAAAAGAGAGAATATATAATGGTATTTTATAAATACCAGTGCTTAGGTTTGCAGTACTTTGTTCTATTAGCCTTTTTTTTCTCTATTACAGTGTGTGTGTGTGTGTGTATGTGTGTCTGTGCATGTGCAAATGAAATATATATGATTCTATGAATACTTCTTAAAATTTGCCATTGTGACAGATGCACGAAAGGGCAAGACTTAGGCCTTTTTTGCTCGGCGTAGTGTCACAAATTTTGCCATGTGTAAAAAGCAGTTTTTATTTTCCAGAACAGCTGTTCACAAAGTGGAAATGTATTGCAGATTCCATAGTGAAGAGAGCAAAGGCTAAAGACAGCAAACAGTAATTTTGATTTGGCTTTTTAACCACATGAAGATGATTCACGCGTTAAAGCTTAAGTTGGACATGGCATTAACCTGGGTCTCATAAAAGTAATCTAAGAAAGACCTCTAAATCTGCTGACTTTTCAACTGAAATATCCTTTAACTGTGTTCTCAAATTCTGTATAAGTAACACTTTGTTTAGAGCAGTTGCCTTTACCTCTGGGTGATCAAAAAGTCTGAAGCAAGGCTCTTTCATTTTTTATCCCTTCATTGCTTTGTTTGTCTATATCCTTTTAGATACACCATCAATTATGGCTACAATTAACAATGTACTTTTAATTTTTTCCTGTATCTTTGTCATCATCATTATTATTATTATTATTATTATTATTATTATTATTATTATTATTATTATTATTATTATTATTATTATTATTGCTGAATTGTTTCTTATATCATTGGTTTTTTATGAGGTAAGAAAGTGATATATCTATATTCCCTACATCCAAGCACTTTAAAGGATCCTTAAAAAACGCATTTTTAACCAAAAACTATTAATATTTGGAATTCAGAACTATTTGACACACAGTTCACTTTTGACCTGCAACTGGTCATCACATATTTTTCCAAGAAGGTATTTGATGCATATATCCTGAAAGCATTTTACAGTTATTTGGCCTTAAAATTTTTTGACAGTAATGGGAAAAAAAATTATTAGAAAGCTTTTTTATTTAATCTCTCTCCCTTTGTCAGGTTCACTTAAATTAACCCACAATATTTTATTTTGATGTATCTGAGTTGACTGCCTTTTGTCTTTATGTATATGTAAAACACATCTCGATTAACTACATGTTTAATTTATTTCCTGTGTCTTGCCTATTCTAGAGTGAGCAGTAAGAAGGACAGCAGCCCTATACATCTTGGCTCTTGTTTACAGCAAATGCAGATTCCCAATTCAGACAGGAACTGAGGTGCATTCTGGCAACAGGGGTAGGAATCAGTTCACCCCATAAAAAAAAGATCAAGCTAAATGTAATCAGAAAAAAGCCACACACTCTGCTTAGTCGAAACTTTACATGTAGATCTCAATGTTTGGCCTGGGTGATTAAGAGATGCTTCATTCAGCATTTAACAACAACTGGTGTTGTGCAAGGTGCATGGAATAAAAACCACATTACTGTGGGGTAGGCTTGCTGAACACATTTCATCCTTGCTTATGCCAGAGAAAAACATAGTGATTATCCTAAGAGTTGCTGTTGCCCATCTATCCATTTGGGAGAGAAGGTTCTCTAATTCTGCCTATCACCGAGACCTATCAAATTCTGGCATTGAGATCAGTAAAGTGCTGGTATTGAAAGTCCATACATGTTACTAGTTTTTGTGTGGCATTAGAGGCTCGCAGAGAAACATGATGCGAATTCAGGTTATTAGAGGTACTCGTAACAACTTACTGTGCTGTAAAAGCGTAGAAGAGAGAGAGGAGAGCACTCGCACAGACATAGAATGAGATTTCTTCAGATTTGTCCTTGATAAACATTTGTGAAAGGAGTATGAATAATTGTAAGAGAAACATGCATGCCTCATGCTGACAAAAATATGTTTGTGCTTAATAGATTGGAGAAATTGTTCGAGAATTGTTTATTCTTATGGAAAGATTGCCCGGTACAGTGCTGCCAAGGACAGTTTCAGCTTGAATAACTATTTATATAATGACATTCACTTAAGTTACAGTGCCTTAACTTCTAAAGTAGAATGACTGCATATTAAGGGGTGCATGTGAATTTTATGTTGTTGTTTTGTTGGGTTTTTTCCTTTCTAATGAATGAAAGAATAAAAAGTACCATTAAAAGTGAAGCATGAAAGACACACATTGCTCCATGAAAGTGTGGTTTCTTCTTCCAACTCTGCAGTCAAAGTTTCTCATATTGAAAAATAGACGGTTGTTAGTTAACGTATTTATATTTCTACTTCGTTATGAAAACATCCAGTTCTGTTAATCCCCACCTGTAGAAGATTATGTAAGTGATGGGTTTGTTAACTTGTGGAACAAAAAATGGTTGTCATTCTACCTGTTGTATATGGACTGTCTTGGACAGTAATATGCACTTGCAGAGTCTGTAAGCAACTGTTCATAGCAGGAGACCTGTGGTTTTCTTGTGACTATAACAGTTGTCTGAGCTTGTACACATACTCAGTTAGTGTACTCTGATGTGGTAAACCCCAATTCTGTCTTCGTCAACATGACTGTCAGACAGACAACCTAACTGAAAGGTTCTGGTACATCAGGAAAATACACCGCATTATGAGAATATTTAAATAACACTGCAATTAAAGATGGAATTCTTCCTTTTCTACAGTTAAGGCTCAGACATTCCCATAGAAATGCATCAAAAAGCTCTACTAAATATGCCTGTTCATTAAAAAAAAAAAAACCAAATTATTAACCTATTGCAGTCATTAAAGACAGTTAACATGCAACATCCTTCTCACCTCTATAAGCAGCAGGATTAAGAAAGAAAATATATAGCTACATATTTGGGTTTTTTAAAGTGTAATTCTTTTTTTTCCATTCTGATACATGAATAGCATAATGATGACGGAGTAAATATAATATCTCAGGAGTGATGTTAAGATAGGAGTTTTTCTTTGGAGTCTTCAAATTCCAAGGAAAAATAAAGATTGTACATACAGTAAAATCTTTTCTGTGGTTTCCACACTTACCCTGTTGTTTACTACCAGGAATTCTGAAAAATGAAGAACAATAACCAGATCAAGTGCTGACTTTTGGGAGGAATACATGGCTTTATGCGATGTCTCCATCTTTCTTATCACAAATAGGGCACAAAATGGGAACACTTTGTCATGACCTGGTTATTAAAATTATTAGTGATGCCTCTTCCTGAATTAAGGTGCAATTAAGACCCTATGCCAAAGTCAATAGTACAGATTTTATTTAACAATAAATTTGAGGCAGAAAGAGAGAAATAGAAAGAAATAAGAAAAAAGGAGGTATGGAAAAGAAAGAGTGACAGGGTCTGTAATGGACTGATTAAAAGATGAGTCCACTTTGCCGTTGCCCCGAACATGGAGCTAAAAAGTCTTGATGCAACAGCTGGGCTGCTGCAGGACAGGAGCTACTTGCAAAATCTCCTACCTAGCAAGCCATCAGAGCCAGGTATCTTGGCAAAAAAAATAGAAAGTTGTTACAATCAAGAACACATGAAGGACTTACTCTCCCAAATACGGTATGCCAGATAGATCTTGCTTGGATACATGGGAAGCAATCGACATCCAGGGCCCATTTTGGTACCAGGCGAACTTTGCTTGGATACTGTTGAACTGGCCAATGGGCATTCAGGGTCTACCACAACGAGGGTATTTAAGGTGGTGCCCAGGTTGGCAGGGGGAAACTGCTGGAGGACTGCCATGGCAGGTGCTGGCACTCTGTTACTCTGCCTGCCAGGTCATTCCTTGGAGGCCAGGGAAGAAGCCCGACAGAGACCTACTACCTTGCAAGCCAGCAGTACCTCATGGTGGTGGTAACTCCTGTACTAATAGTTACACTTAGCTTTTCCTAATTTTCTATCTTCCTTCTTTCTCTCTGCTCTTTTGTGTTACAAAATAAATTTGAAGTATCGTGCCTTAATCTCACTTATGGGAATGTTTTAGAACCTAGTTCCCCTCTGCATCTAAGTGAATCGGAACTGGGTCCCACAAAAAATAGAGTCCAATGGATTAATATACATTCAGGAGACACCCAGGCTCCTCCCCTGGGGAAATAAGCTTTGCTATCTCTTGAGACAGGCTCTGGATTTGTTACCTCACTTGGATCACGTGCAGTCCTGTGGTGGTGGAAGACCTCAGGAATGAGTCAGGAGAGAGCTTTGAGGGTCTTTGGTGGTTTATGACCCCTTCTCAGCTACTTCTCATGTGAATGTCCCATTTGTACTTCTGTTTGGTGAGGAGAGAATTCGCCACCACACACCAAAACCCTTTTCCCCTGCCACCCACTGAGCTCAGCTAGGGTGGATTCTTAACACAATTGCATTCTTCTTCCCTGAGCCTTGTTTACTTCTCCTTAGATCTGAGATAATTAGACCAGAGTCTTATCTCAAGTCCCCATCACTGTCCAAATTACAATCAAGAGGCATATTATTGGTGGTCCCAGATGCACAGTTACTTATTGTTGAAACATAAGAACACACCAGCTCCATTTTGAAGTCATACATTCAATGTTTACAAGGTAAGGAACAAATTTACCTTGTTTTAAAAGTATTGGTAGGCTCTGTAAAATAATGACAGGAGCTTAAAAATAATGAAGACTCGTTATTATATTACCCATTTGAAAGGCTGTTCCACAGAATGATGTTTTTATTAGTAAAAATTAAATATCCTCTTTTAAAATAATATTTTTTATCCTAGCAACTGGGTCTAAGAACAAACAGTAAGTGTTCTGTATTGAAGATTGTTGTAGGTGACTAGTCATTTGTTCTGGTAATTAGGCATAAAATCACATTGAAGCAAAGAGTGCAAATGTTGGGAGTCCACAACCTTAAAAGTTTTAATTTTATGTGTTGTAGGTGTGTGCTGGTTTAAAAGTAAACCAGCAGGAGAAATGAACCCAACTCAAGAGCGATTTTAAATCAGAGTTACAATTTACTAAAAAGATTCCAATAAATATAATGATACAGACAAAACTGGTTTTAACCCACAAAGACAGATGTATAACCCAGCACTTTGGGACAAGACCGGAATAGTGTTCATCAGCGCTTGTGCTGAGCACCATGTGGCCCCCTGGATGCAAAGTAAAAGGAATAAATCATATTTAATGTATATTTTGAATAGAACAGAAAGTAATGTTCTCACAATACAGCAGAATGTACACAAAATTAACACCAATGAACACATTTTCAATCTTAAATGTAGTAGAGTAAATAATAGGTTGTCTGTCTAGGTTATGAAATATCCGGTAAAGGAGATATTTTCTAAAAGTTTCACAAATATTTGTAGGGAATATAGATAGCTGATGCAGAAATATAATTTCAGATAAAAGACAACACTACATGATCTTTCAAGATTGCTTTCAGAGTTGTTTTTCTTTTAGCCTGGTTTTCTACTTTTCTGGTATATGTGACATAATTAATCCTGCTCATTCCTTTGTTCTACACCCCTCATTTCTCTCATACGTAAGAGATTTCCCTCTGCCTTTCTACCAACACGTAAGAAGTAATCTCCTGTTATGAGACGCTCAGGCAGTATTCAATATGCTGTGTTCTTGTTTCACTCTCTTACGTGGTGAGGCACTGGAACAGGCTGTCCAGAGAAGTTGTAGATGCCCTATCCCTGGAAGTGTTCAAAGCCAGGTTGGATGGGGCTTGGAGCAAGCTGATTTAGTGAAAGGTGTCCCTGCCACAGCTGGATAGTTGCAACTGGATGATCTTTAAAGTCTCTTCTAACCCAGGCAGTTCTATGATTTTATTATCTGCTTGCACATTATAGTAGTTTCTGGTTGGTGTTTAGCTTTCCCCCCCTTCTGACTGGAAGAGCTTCATATTGTTACTGTTTTCCAACCACTTAAGTTATACTTGCAACACCAGTGCGACACATTGTTTTCCTTTCAGAGAGTTCAGAAATTGTTGTCTTAAAGATGAATTAATACGCTTTAAATATGCCTCCCCTTTACTATTTGAGTGTGTTATTATTTTTCACCTTTTTTATTAACACAGTAAAAATTTGAGTGCAGCCTGTAACTACTGAGACTAGCTGTAAGCTATGTTACTTTCTAGAAAAGGGATATCAGTAGGAGAAACCAGAAGAGAAAAATAAACATCTGAGAATAATTGTTCAACATTTGTGTTATGTTAAGAGTATTGTAGAGTAGCACAGATGAGTATTGTAGAACAGTAGTATGAGAGTATTGTGGTATGTAGTATGTAGCAGTGGTATGTAGTATGTAGTAGTAGTGTGTAGTATGTAGTAGTATGAGAGTATTGCAGAAATTTTTTTAAAAAAATATTCCCTTTCTCTAGGCAACCCCATGGAATGCTGGCAACTGTTGCCTAATGAACAATATAATACAGCAGGTGGTAGAACTGAGCTATGGTAGGCTGATTGCAGAGAGAGAATAACAGCACTGTTTAAAATTAGAGTGTTCATACTTTCTTTATTTTATACTACTGAATCAAACCTTGGGCTTTATTGTCTATCCTAACAACTCACATTATTTATATCTGGAGGGATTTGGATACGTTTCCCACATAATTTGAAAAATTTAGCTTAAAATGTTGCCTTCTACATGATTTGCAAGTTTAGAGATATTAACTACTCTGGGTTTCCTTGGTGAATTGTAAAAATACAGATGAACTGTGCTGTGTGACTTTGTTTTGAACACTGAAAACTTGCAAGATATCTTGTGGTTTATTTCTGATGTGACTGTGTAATATGTTCATATTAGGCTTCAGTAAAAACAGATGGTGGCTTTGAGTCAAGATCCTCTGAGAATATTTTATAACCTATCTGCAAAGTGCACTACTGTTTTTATCTAGCTGTAATACTTTGCTGCTTCTTTTATCTTTCATCCCATTAAATAGCCCAGATGAAATAGGATTAACACTATGATACTAAAGTGTGTGTAAAAGCAGAACACTGCAATGAAATGTGTATGAATGTGCTGGCAAGGCTATGAATGTCTTAAAATGGCCCATGTGATCAGGATTTAAAGTTCAGTTGTCTGTATTGTCATCTACATCCCCAGAGCATCCCCAGCAAGACAGTTGCATACACTGAGTCATCTAGAGAAAAAGTAATTGTGAAGGATAGTCTGTAATTTCATTTATCTTTCTTGTACAAAGTTGACTCAAGGTGCACTTAAACACCTTGAATGTTATACATTCAGTGTATAGGAGTGATTTTACTGACTTTGTTGGTTTGCTTTTTAAAGACAGCAAAAAAATTCATCGAAGAATTTACTTGAAAAAGGGAAAGTTTACAAGGGGACTACAAGATAACACAAGAAGTGTGGTTTGGTGTGCTCACCAAGCACTTAAAGAGTGAAACTCTGAGAGGTTAAAAGTAGATTAGAAACCCTTTAAAAGTATTGGTGTTTTGACAGTTCTTTAAAAGGTATTTGAAGATTAAATCAAAAAGTTTTTGTTCTCTCCCAGCATAATTTCAAATAAACAGCTTAAAGGCAGCCTGTTATTCTTTTTGAGGCTCTGTATGTCATACACAAAATAAGTGTTCAGCAATAACATCTATGATGCTAGGTGATTAAAAATATAAAATTTTAGAGCCCATCACCAAAACTGAAAGCCTAACAAAGGAGAAGGCTGAAGTTATTTTGAAGTGTTACCTTCTTATGGGTAAAATGACTAAGTAAATTGAACAGGTTCTCTTCTAGAATCTATATTTTCTGCCAAGAACCTACGAAAAAAAATATTATGAAAACAGTACATTTTACTAAAAAAAAATTGCACAATAAATGTTACCAGCTCTTTCTCTTTGCTGGGAACTATGTAAAATTTAAAGATCTGTTGCTTTGTGTTAGCTGAAGAGTCTTTTAAACACATAATTTTTTTTTGTTTATACAGAACTGTTCTTCAGTACCAAACTCCTTTCTCTTATAACTTTCCATACTTTTTTCAAAATAGATAAGCACTGAAATCACTCACACCTAGCAAGTCTCTAAAAACTTTAAAAATAAATCAAATGCAGTGTCAAGGTAAAAATTGCAAAGGAAATTCAATACTTACACAACCTTTTTCTGATATTGTATCTCACTTATTCTGCTATTCAGGCATCAGAAGACTCAGGGAAGCAATAATCTTCAACTGTAAAGTATGTTCCACCCCTAAAGTATTAAACATCAAGTTATGATTTTGTAGGAGTTTTGTTTGTCCCCAGTGGGCTTTGCTGGATGGCTTAGGAGCTGAGCAGACTCATGTTTGGTAAAGAATCTGGTATGCCACAAGTAGACTTCTTCACTTTGGTTTCCCTGGGTGGTCCAAACTAGGGGATCCCATAGCTCTGGGTCCTTCTCTGCTGAAATGAAGTGACATAACTCTTTCTAAATGCAATTCTAAAGTGGGTTAACACTCACCGCAAGCACAGATTTTTGTAATAGCTTCTTTATCCTTCTTTTTTAGGTTCTTTTATGTGAGTTACAGGCAGGGGTGTGTGTGTTTGATTATTTGTTTGGTTTGTGTTTGTTTTTCCTGTTTGGTTTAAGAGCAGAATTCGTTGACCTGGATAGGAAAAATAACATTTGTCCAAAATTATTTCATATTCTGCAAATTTCTTAGCTGTAGTGTCTTCTTGTTGTCAGTGCACTGTAAGTAACCAGATAAACTAAAAACTGAAATGAAAACGTTGTCCAGAAAAAAAAGAATGTTTTTATACAGTTTGGCTGGCATAAGAAAATGAAAGTTCTTTATGCTATAGTGAGTGTAGCTGCTGTGAGTTTATTGTTGTGAACTTTCTAGACGAAAGAAACCATCTCATAATTTGTTTCAGAAATTGTAATAAAAATTAATATGTAAGCAAATAAACGAATAAGAACTCTGAGATCAGTGCTCCTAAAAGCTATAGGCACTGTTCATATTTCTAATATATCCATGAGAAGTGAGATAATCAGGAAGCAGATCTAGAAGGTTGAATTAAGATGCAAATCCTCAGTCTTGCACACTACCTTTCATTTGACTACATTTCATTCCATTTGACTACATTTAATTTCATTTGACTATGAGAGATGTTAAAATGTTCTCAAATGATCCATACACAGAAAGATCAAGTGTTGAAACAGGATTTTATATGAATGAGAACTGTGGGATTAGATAATGTTGATTTGCATATAAAAAGGTATTAACTGCAATTTGGATAGAAAAATGTTGGCCAGGACCATGTGGTTTTGTTTGGGGTTGGTTTGGGTTTTTTTTCAGGGAAGGGGTTTTGTCAATATTATAGAACATTCACAGAAAACATCTTAGTTTCACACAGTTTTATTTCCCTCCTACATGTTCAAATGTAAGCTTTGTATGGCACATTAGGATGTCTGCTACTGTTTAGTTTGCATATAGGATAGCTAAAACCAAAAATAAACATTTGGTGTAGTAAGACAGGAACAGTTTGATTTGTCTTAATTGCAATCATTAGTGGCATCCATTTTAGAACTTCAAGAAGGTTATACTTCAGTGATACTTTGGGGACAGACAATTTTCATAAAGCTCATTCCAGCCCTTTGTAGGCTGGTAAAGTTTTCCTTTTGATCAGTAATGCAATGGACATAGATAAAACTGTTTCAGAAATAGCATACAGAGAAGACACATGGATGTTTTTTTGCCTGATCTTATGTTGAAAAAAGAGCCCTGCTGGAGCTGGTACTGCTAGATTTCTCCTCTTGCCCATTCCACATTGTTACTTTATAACTATACTCTCCTCCCTTGATCTGTTTGTGCATATAGGGGATCCGTGGGAGAGGTTTATTTCTCCTTGTCATGGTTCAAGACAAAATGACATTATGGAAGCTAAGTGGGCTTGGATACCAAAGCACTTTAATCACAGATAAATGCAATTTCATTATACTACTTTCCTCTGCTGTGAAGTAGAAGGCGCAGAGATGGAAAGCAGTTCAGTGATTTAATGCAGGATGTTCTTACGTATTTTTCCTGTCCTGCCAGAGGGATGGCACAGTCCTGGAGGAAGGTTGGAAAGGGTAGTGTAGCAGTACCAGCCACACTGCATAGTCATGGGGAAGGAACATAGGGTCCACTGGGATCTTTTCAATGCCTTGTTTACTTCGGAGGTTACAGAAATGTTCCTCGATCCTGGTGCAGGATTGTGGGGTTTTCTTCTACAGACTCTTTTCCAGAAATTCTTGTCTATACCAGTGTCTTTGAGTGTCCTTATTTATAGGAAAGCCTGTTCAAATGGTGTCACCACTTCCAAATTTGTTGTCCCTGTTGCTGGCACTCAGAACCTGCTTGTTCCAGACCCTTCTGATGCTTTTGCACTTCTTGGTTATCAACATGTTGTTTGTATAGCTTAGCTATCCATTTTCTTGAGCACATTAGAACTGTCTTGTGATTTGGGGCAGGTGATTCTTTATATTTCTTCTTCTACTTACTTTCATAGTAAAGTTCATGGCTGCACACCAAGAGGTCTTTTAACTAGCACCTAAGGCACATCAACTGCTGCACTCCTCAACACCAGACTTTTACACTTACAACATAGACAGAGTTTATTTTGTCCACGTGAGAAATGTGGACAAATGTCCACATGAGATAAGGAAAATGATAAAAATTATAAGGAAGTACATGTCAGAAAACATTCAGGAGTTTCAATTCACTTTTTAAGTTTCTCTTTTTTGAAAAAAATAATGTAATTATTTCCACAATGGAAGTTAAAGGTAGAAGTCCATTTCCACTTTCTGGCTTCTAGCTAGGGACAAAACTTAAGAGGCTTACAAATTTGGATCAAAAGTCCATCCAGCCCACTCTGTCCTGTCTTTAACAGAATTAAAAAGTCAATGCCAAGGAAAAAGAACATAAGATGAGGACAAAAAGAAAATTGTTTCTTCCAAGTATGTGCACAACTGTTAACAATTTTGAGTTCAAGGACTTGCTCCTCTAAAAGGGATGCTCAGGTAGCTGCATTTGTTTCTGTTTCATTAAGTTGTCTGGGCTGTCTTGAATTCATGTGAAATTGACATCCTCTGTCTTGTTATTAATAAGTTGCTCTACATGCTAACTCAGTCAAGATACGGAGCTGTTTCCCAGCCTTTATTATTTACCTCTGGTAAATAATCAAAAATCCATATACAAAATCTGTGCTGGCTCTACAAGTGCATGAGACAATCTGTTGAAGATATTTATTTCTTAACCATTTTGGTTCCAGCCAGAAACTGAAGTGTGATCAAAATATTGTATTTTAATTCAGCAGAAAGAGTAAATATGCTTTGATATTATTCCTACACTGCAGCAATAAATGTTTTCTCCATGCTACTGCTTTTCATTTTCTGATATTAAAGAAGTAATTAAAAGAGGGTCAACATTCTTACAACCAGGTTGGATTTATAAAACAGCTGTAACTTTAACTTGAGGCATGAAACTACACTTGACATATCACAAAGCTAAATATCATATACAACTGATCTACTTGGTGAAGAAAAGTTGCTATTTATTTGTGCAATATAGGATGTGGTGTGTTAGATATATTGGAAACTAGAATATTTGAAGGCATGAAGCAAGCACATTGTGTGTGCAGATGCTCTGTGGAATAGTGGTATACCCTTATCTCAGTCTCCTCCTGCACTGCTACACTGATTTTGCTTATAAAGAATTTCAGTAAGAGCATATCTGGAGGTCTGACAACACCGGCATCAGTATTCTGCCAAGGTCTAGAGATCTTACCTTCACTGAGAGCTGCAAATACAAAGATAGATGCCTGTCCTGGAGAGCTAGTCAAATAAAGACGTTAACATGTCTGATAAGCACTGATAAGCACTACTACAAGATGACTATTCAGCAGAAAAGTAGTATGGAACTGTAAACCTTACTTATGTAAAGAATTACCCATTCTCCCACTCTGATGTGCTGGAGCAAAAGTTGGAAGAGGGCAAGTAAATTACAAGGAAAGGTGATAAAAGCATCTTTTTCCCCAGTCTTTGTTGTCAAAGTTTATCCCTAGTCCTCCCACATGTTTATGCCTGCTTAAAGAGAAAAAGATTCTCCTCAAAAGTAGAAAATGAATGACTTATGGACTACTTCAAGAACTGCAAATAAATATGTCCATGAAACTAGACACTGTGTACATAAAGGTGCTGATGAACCTGTGTGGTGTCATCATGAAAACATCCTCATTTCCATCAACTGGGAAAGGCAAATGTGTATGCCCATCTTCAAAAAGGGGGAGGAAGAAATACAAGGGAACTAATGTGCAATCATCCCCATCTCAGTCCTTTAGAAGATTATGAAGAAAGTCCTCATGGAATTTATTTCTACACATCTTGTGGACAATAAGGTGATTTGGAACAGTCAAACATAGACCTTTAGAAAGTTCAAATCGTGCCTGACTATCCTGATTCCTATTCAAGATTAAATTTCTGGTTCTAAAAAGAGGACAACAATGGACATTGTTTACCTAACTTTTAGGAAGGTTTTTGGTTTGATTTCCTACATCATCCTTGTAGTAAAACTGGGGAGATGTGTATGGGATGGATACGCTGCAAACAAAGAGTAGAGCTGGCTGGACTGCCAGACGTAAAAGGTAGCATTCAACACTTGGAAGTCTAGCAAGCAGCTATTTGTGAAAGGCATTCCTCCGGTCTTCATATTTATATAGTTAATCATATTCAGTAATCTATGCAATCTATGCAGGATAGAATACATTTTAAAAAAATTCATAAATGATTGTCAAACTTAGGTGGATGGCTAATATACTGGAGGTCAGGCTGCCATTTAGAGGTACCAAAATATACTAGAGGAATGGGCTGACAGGAATCCCACAAATCTCAGAAAACACAGTGTCCAATTTATTATTCTGTTCAAAATGTGGAAGACAATGCTGTAAGAAACTAGTTCCTGTGCTGGATAGGGAAATCAGTTCTAAATCTTTGGCTCCAGCTGTGGTACTAATTACAGTTTCCTGAAAATTACCCCTCTCCTCCCAAGTTAAGGAAAGGTCTTAGCATCCCTATATTTATGCTTAGGATTAACTACAATTACACCCACAATTTCATTGGAGTCAGGTAGTTTTAGAGAATGCGGTTTCAGGAGGCTTACTTTACAGGACCATTATCTAGTTCTGATTTTTCTTTTATATGTACCTCAATCAATGATCAGAGCTCTATTGTACTGGGCACTGTAAAGACAAGTAATCAAAAAGCAAGCTTCTGCTCTAAATAGTTCCCAATCTAGATACCAGTAAAAATGCACCATGGAGATGAAGAAGCAAATGGAGTAACAGGTGTAAGGTAATAATGAATAGACATCTTAGCTCACAGTTTCATGAATTGATTTTTGCATAGTCATACCAAGAAGGGCATTGGATATTTTCACCTGGATTGTCTTGCACAGTGATGTTTAAGATATGCCCCTGGGAGCAGTAAAGGAATCCCAGTGTGAATACTGATAGAGAAGGAAACAGCATATGGTTGTCCTCCTTTCATTGATGAGTTCTCTAATCAGTAGAATACTTTATGAGATGCTTTTTCATGATCCCTCCTGCCTAACATTTTGTATTTTGTCATATCTTCCTCTTTCCTCTTGTTTTTTTTCCCTTTTTTTTAAAAAAAAAGAAAATCTGTTTTTTTAAGGGAACACGGAAGGTCTGTGAGACAACATTTCCAAATATACCTTCCTGTAACCCCAAATAAGTGCTTTGGGCCAAATTATATACTTAGTCTTTCAAACTTTCACATTCTAGGCACACTCTTCTTCAGAGTTCAGGCTCTTTTGCCAGATGTAACATATTCACCTGCATGAAATGTATGTGGATCACAGACATTTAAATTAGACTCCTTCCTTTCATTGCCAAGTGTATAACCCCTCCATGTGGCAACTTAATATTTTGACTCTGGACATTTTTTTGTTTTCTATTTCGCAATGGGAACCCAAGATGAATTTTCAAAGATGATTGTTTTATTTATTTTATTCTTAGCTTTAAGGTACTCCAAAATTATTCCAACTGTCATTTTTAAGTCATTTAAATGTTTTAGAAAGCATTATGCTACACTGCTAGTACAACTGATGTCATCTGTTGTTCGATTTTTTAAAAAGGTTTGATGTTTCCAAGCATGAAGAAGTTAGAATTACAGCAAGCAAAATTCATCTGGAATTACCCCAAACATTCAACCATGCAATTGAACAACAGAAGGATATCTGAATCACAAGATGTGATGGACAATACTGATTTGCAAAAGAAAGATTACAAGAATAAATTAATAATCCTCTTTTGACTGTAGATATAGTAAATGATCTGCACTAACCACAACATGAAACTAAAGCTGGCCCCTAGTTTTCAGGGGGAAAATGAACAATATGGAACTAACAACTGTTGGATTCTGTTTTATTTTTTAACAAAAGTGAAATTAATAACTTCACACTGAAGTTCTGATTCTCTGGCAGAAGCACTAGCTTTCAGCATGCTTGCTGCCATATTGTCTGACTAACAATCCAAAAAGAAAGCTGGTTATATTATGACCTATAACAGTCTGTGTGATCAACCGGGAGCTGATTAATGCTAAACAACATAAATTCAGTATTATCTTCCATTTTCTTCTGCTTGTTTTGCACCTGTGTTACTTAGGTAACTGTGATCTACATAGGATTCAGAGATGGACACTTTTCATCAAGGTAGGAACTAAATGAACTGCTATAAAAGGAGGAGCATGACCACCCATTTCATTTAAAGGAAAGCTGATTTAGGATAACTTTCTGATTTCTAAGACTGGATCAGTAAAGGGAGATTTAACTCAGGATATGCTGTACCACATTCCATTTACAGGAGTTTCAATCTGCAGCAATCACAGTCTCAAAGGAATCCTTAAATACCAGTCTCCTGACTATAATATACTTGCAAAAGAGCAAAGTGAGCAAAAGGAATTTTTTTTTCTTTTCCAGAGCTTTGCCATCCCACATAGAACAACAGACTGATCCCAATGCATGCAGTAGTCCATCAGCAAAGGAGAGTCTTTGGGTCCTAGAAGTGTTTAAGGTGATACAAGCAAATCCATTTTACTCTGGATGGCCATGATGTCATCAATAACATTACAGAAAGCTGTCAAGACTTTCATTTAGTTTCATCTACAACTTTTAGCTTATATATTTTCAGCTGAAACTTTAAATTTTTTTAATGAGGTTTTGTCATGTTTTAAAGTTATGCATATAAATTAATACTTTTACTGTAGTGATATATATGTAAATGTACATATTATATATGTAGAAATCACCATTTTATATTAAAAAGTGTGCTATTCTTATATTAAAACCTATATAAATTGTATAAATTCGGATTCTAAGACAATACATATACTCTCTATACAGCTATATATCTGTAATATATGTGAACAGTATTTACAAAAACTTAAGGGTTCGGTACATGCAAAGATGCCTCAAGTTTGCCTTTTCAATTATATAAAAAAAATTTTATTCACTATTTGAAACACAGAAATTATGGTGAAAATCTGTAACACACGTTAACCAGGATTGAAGGTTTCAGATGTGATTGTTGTGAACTAAAGTTTATCTGTGGCATTTTAAAAACTGAAGCATAAAATTCGCTGGCAATGAAAATGATCAAAGTAAAAAATGTACACCATGGGTCAAGAAATATTATCTATTTTAATAAGAAGCAGTAATATCCGTTGTTGCTATAATAGAAATTTGGAAATGTTTGTCATATTTCAAAGCTTAAATCAGCATAAACCAGAATTAAGCTTAGCAAGATATTCAAATTGTATCAATAAAATTAAACTGGCAAAAGAGAAGTTAAGATTATTCTTCTTGTTTCCAACAGAAGATATTGGATCCTTTCTTTTCCCTGTAGGCTTTAAAATTCTCTGTGGTGTTGTTAACCTTGAACTTATTGCATTTATGGTCTTTGGATAGGGAGATTTAAAAGAGATTCAGAGGACTGACGTGAATTGTGGAGCCTCATAAAACTATTTTTACTGAACAAGCAGAAATATGCACACATCCCAGAATAAGTACTGTCTAAACCAGTGAGTCATGTAAAATAGTACAGTCTCCTGTGCAATTATCTGTGTGGTTCCAACAGCATATATAATTACATTTGTACTAACACAACAAAAATAACACAGCTACATAGTTTTCAAGCCTGAATCAGCTCATATCCACCTCTTGGGTGGGAGGGCGAAATTTGCGATGTGCTTTCATTGTTCACTACCATGGAAGGAAAGAGGCAAGATGTGTATTCATGTGTTCTGCAGAACAAAACTCTGAGGGTTTCCAAGGTATCGAAGTGCTACACTCTTCATTGGACACCATTACAACGAAAAATAGCACAATTTCTAGAATGTGATGCTTAGGTATTTGCTTAATTTTTTAAGGTTTGTTCTCCTAGACTCTTTTGAAAATAAAAATAATGAAGTAGTATCACAGGAGCCTGATCTATTTTAATTCTACACCAAAAAAAATACAGTCTCACAAATACTGATGAGATCTGTGTTCCACAGACAAATTTCTGGATCAGAAAGATTTATCTGAACACGGTAAGTGTCCCTATGAACATGAGCTCAACAGCAATGACAAAAGAAAAGCAGCAGGGATTCTGCACAAATAATTATTATGTAAACAGCTCAGGAAACATTTATACAGTTAAGTCCCTTGCAAGTCCAAAAATTGGACAAAACTATCAACAAGCTACCTTCATATAGCATTAATGAGTTCTTTTGCAATATTACATCACACACTATCTAACAGATATAAAGTATACTGAAGGGATTAATGTTATTCAGCTAAACACTTCCAATTAATTTCATACGGTTCTGCTTTGTGGTAGATTTTGTTAAATATTTTTTACAAATACATTCCTAATTTACAAAGGAACACATTCATTAACTGGATAAATATGTGTCTTTAAATGTATTACCTGTTCTGCCCTAAATAATACGTATCTGTGTCTTTTTGCTGTCTTTATATTATTTTCTGTACTCGATGTCTGACTGGTTCTGCATAGCACTAAGACCTTTATTTTTTGATCTTTTAAGCATCTGGCTTATAGCATCACAAAATCTAAAATATAAAGAAAAAATTCACTTTAAACACCACAAGAAGTTTGCCTGATATAGATTTTGGAAAAATTGTTGCAGATGTTTCAGATAAAGAGAAAAGAATAGAGTTATACAATTCTTTTTATTCTGAAAATGTATATCACATTGGAAAATACAACAGAAAATTTATTGTAGCTGAAAATAAATATAGTTGTTGAAGGATGTAAGTCTGAACTGAGTGATCAAATTTGTAATAGTGAAGAAGGAATGAAACTTCTATTCACGGTTCATCACATTCAGAACTGTCATTTATTGCATAGTTATAACTGTCCTCCCTCAATGCTACTTTATTTCTAACTGTTCAAAGACTGCATCTGTTGCTGCATCATTCCAATAGTGAATATTTTTCTCTACCTTTATGTGCCACCTTCAAGAGAGAAATTTTGTACCTATCACTTTAGGAGTGGGAGTAGGACCTGCTTTTCCTTTAAAAAAATCTTTAGATCCATGTATAATTTTTAGATAAAGACAATGATTCATTTCAATTAGTGATGCTTGTTGCTGGCAAAATAAATACCGTTTCTTGAAGTGAAGGCTGCATGAAGATTACTCTGTTTTATATTTTACCCTACCTTTTGTGTACTGATAATTAATTAAATAGTTCAGACAGATAGAAAGGTGCATATACTGCCACAAATGGTGACTAAAGAAATACACAGTGTAAGAGTGCCACCTTCTGCAGATAGTACGTCTTACAGTTCTCATTTAATTTAATCCTTGGTTTACAAGAAATATTAGTTAAAGATTAATGATGTTTACTTGCCTGTTTGCCCTGTGTTTCCTTTTTCATTTGTTCATTCTGATTTTAAAGTTAGTAGTCCCTCTACAAACTCTTTTCTATACAAGGACCAGGAGAGTGTGAATATAAAAATCAACCAGAGTTTAAGCTTTTGGGTTTATAGGTAGTTGTACAATCCCTAAGGGTTAAAACAATCTGAACAATAACCTTCTTTCAACAGAAAAGAACCAACTTTATCTGGTTTTCAAAAGTTTTAATCCTTTACCTTAATAAGCTTTGACAAACTATAAAATAAAGTGAGACTTATTTCTCATCGTTCTCTGAAACTTGAAACTGAATCCTCTGCTCTGTTCAGCCTGTTCTGCACTAGGAGTAAATCACTGATTATTACAATATGTAACTTCTTGTTCCTCTGAGGCAGACACAAACACATCCCTACTCCACACACCCATACTCCACACATGAAGTCTTCAGAGCCTTAGAAGAATTTTACAAGAAAAATGTTTTGAACTAACTGTTCCTTCTTTCAAATACCCATGTCATTTCTACTAACTCCGATAAAAATCTTCTGGTCAAGGTATCTCTATTTCTAGTGAAAATGATGGAGTACAGTTAGTTTTAGTCCCACTGTTAATAGAAAAAGCCCTACACTCTATAAACATAGACAAACAAGGGACCCAGTAATAGCACAATTATCCCTGCCTTACCAAAGTCCTTGTACCCATAAATTGCATGCCTAAAACACTTGTTAAGGCTTTGCATTGCCTAGGAGATAGGCCTTGGGGAAGTGATGTGTAAAACACTGTCCTCCCTTTTTGCCTTGGAACACAATAAAATCAAACCTAACCTACTGTACTTCAGATGGGATTTTTCTGTCTGTGTGTATTTTATATATATTTTTTCAATCCCCAGCCTTCATTTTTCATGTCATTTTTCGTATTACTGCTACCAAAACCAATAATCATTTGTCCTGCATCTCACTCATTCTTTGTGCACTTAAAAGCTTCTGAAATGAAATTCCCCTTCTTCTCTGCTCTTACCTTCCCAGATTAAATATACCTATTTGTCATCCTTCCAAGCTTTCCACTTTCTGTTGTCAACAATCACTCCACCGTTTTAGACCTTCTGTCTCAGAGGGATTTCCTCTTTGACCAGACCTTATTTTCTGTTCAGCTAATCAGCAACATGATCCACATCTTCTTTCAAGGAACTTTTAAAAGATGTTCTTGTAACTTTTGTGGATATTTCTTCCTTTTCAGCCAACAATCAGGATGAAAAATAAATTAATTAATACTTTTTTAAAAGATTTCATCAGATTAACATTGAAGTACATATAGCACTTTTTCAAGGTTATCATATTATCAGTATGTGTATTACAACAGTTTTTCACCTTTTTTCAGATGTTAAGCCCTGTAATTTGTTTAAGTTAGTAATATGTATGTTTGTATTGCTTTAGTTGCTATTTTTTAATTCCATATTGCATTTTGTGCTGTTTTCTGCTGACTGTTAATACCAATTTAGCAAATTTCAATTCTCACTACCATATTCTTGTATACCAACAATTTTAAACTACACTGTTATTAGCTTTCAAAACAGAATTCTAGAAAACTATCATTCTTAAACACAGGTGTGTTTTCTGTCTTTTCAATGTCCCTCTGTGGATGATGGAAACAAATTAAAAGACTCATGCAGAGAATCTTGAGAGGACACAAGAACAGTAAGAATGTCAAGACTCCAGATATGGGCATAAAAACCTACCAGTACTGTAAATTGTTTTGTAGATATATAAAACTCCTTTCTTGCTGTAGTACTTTCAAAATCTTACTTCAAACCAAAAAATAATATTAAGCAACCTACAGATATATTTTTCAATACTAAAGAGTGCAAGTGGAACATCTAACAGACTGAAAGATCATTTCTCTGCCAAAAAAAACTTCCACCAGCCTAATATTAATTAGGGGAAATTGAATGAAGTATAATAGTAGAAGAGGGTATTACTAGACACAAGTTGAAACAAGTCAAAAATGCGTATTTACTGTGCTTTGGTCTTCTAAGGTCAAGGATTTTAAGTGGCTTTCTGGAACCATGTAAAGCAAACTGAAAGAGAAGAGTGAACAGTGCTGGGAAACAGAACCAGATGAAACTTATTCAGACAGTATTCTTTTGTTGTAAGAAACCATATTTCACAGTTTCAAACCAAAATGACAGTGCAGACACCAAATGAAACTAGACACCAAAACACTTTAATCACAGGTATACAAGACATACAAGCTACACAACTTCACTGTCCTGTGGATAAGACTGTGCTGTCCAGAAGGAAGGTTGAGCAAGCCAGTTCAGTGGTCACAGTGTGGGGTGCACCATCCTGGACCTGTGCTATGGGGTCTGCTTGATGTAACCTCAGTGCCCTATTCTGCTGTCTTACCGATCCTGCCTTGAGAATCACTATTCCTTAAAGAGAACTTCATTTTTTTTTAATTTTATTTCTGTTTCTTCTCTTACAGGCTGTTCCAGAGCTTTTCTTGCCTTTAACTGGCTTTTAATAAGCTTTTTCAACTTAATGGTTGTTTTTATTCACATCACCTTCTGAAAACTACATCAGCTAGTATTTGTTTTTTTTCCAACTAAACATGGTCTTGCTTAGAGGCCCTCAGAAAAAAGTCTTGATGTCCATATTGTGACCTACTATATAACTTCTCCAATTTAAAAGTATTTCTTTTTTCTGTATGACATCAGAGTCTTCTTTTATCTCAAACAATAACACATCAAACTCTGTGTTTTCTGAAAATGTCAAGATGCCAATGTTTTCTATCTAGTTCCTTCCTTAAAATGTTAAGTATGACCTCAGCACCCACACACGCAGAGTTTACCTGATAAAGTCCCAGAATACTAACTACACATATATTTGCATAGCCTTTATCTAAAATACTTTATTTTCTCAAGTTTATTCACTTAATCCTTTTGTGACACTCCTCAGACACATTTAATGAAGTTCAGGGAGATTTTCTAGACAAAACAATCAGCTGACAATGAAAAAAAGTAATCAGGCACAGTCTATTTTTAAAGTAAGTCAATGTTGTAACTACTAGTGCTGCAACATTTAAAAAAAAAAAAAAATGTATCCTGAGCCTTATGTTAAAATTGTGGGTGATAATATCTTAAAGTAATCACTGGCTTTGCGAGCTATTTCACCAAAAGCTGTTAAAAGATTTTGAAAGTCCTGTCCTTAACAGATAAATTTTAATTGGTTCTATATTTTTATAGATCCAAGACTAAAAAAAAAAAAAAAAAACCAGAAAAAAGTAATAACAAGACATTTTAACGTTATTACCAGTTACAGAATTCTGTCAAAGTATCACCTCTAAACATTCACAGTGACACAAACATGAGAAACAAATTTGGTAAGACAACATAGTATATTTAAAAGGCAAGCTACAAAATGGCAATGGACAAGCAGGACCCTTTAGCTACAACTAACCTACTGTCCACATGTCAAGTTAGATTTTTTTTTTTTTAACTTGACTTTCATACTTTGACACTGACTTACCTGGATGTCAAACTAAATTAGACCAAAGAAACGAAGTATTCTTAAGTAATAGTGAATAGGTCTACTGCATTTTTAAAAAAAAAAAACATGGCTAATTAGGTAGTTACAATACAAAAAGGTAAAAATAGGCAGAGGTGACATTAAGATGAACTTTGACTCTTTACATATGCACAGAATAAAATGGTTACCAAGATTTTTAGTTTGTCAGAGGAAGTGCTCTCCCTATCATTACCTTGCTATTTGTTTTTTTTCCCAAAACACTTTTTTCTATCTAACCAATGGCTAACTGAAAAATCTTACTGTAGATACATACTGCCACAAAAGTAGTTTAAATGTGTAGCTATAAGAATTTTAAATATCCGCAAAACATTTTATGCATCAAGGATCAAAAGAGAAGAGAAATCTAAATTCACTCATGCTGAAATATTTTCACTTACATCTGATAACAAGTCATCTTCAGTTCAAGATATGTCTTTGAAAACAGGACCTAATAAATAAAAGTGAAAGGTTCCATGAAAGACTGCTTTTCCAGTCCATAGGCTAAGAGTACATCCAGGAAAATGCACATGGATCTGTGTGGTCAAAACTAAATAAGGCCAGTAATATTTTAAATATAAAATTAGTCATTTCTGGGTATATACACTCTAAATTAAGAGATATGAAAGCGTAATTCCTCATTTTCAACTTGTTTTCAGATAACCAATTGAACAAAATTAAGTAAGTAAATAAATGGATGAATAACAAATAAAGGTGATTGCACTGAAGTCCTCTGTAAGGAATCAGAATGCAATGAAACAGTAGTAGTCAATGTGTTACAGCCAGAAATATTCTTACTGTTTTATTCAGTAAAAGAATCACATCTTGCAGAGTTTAGTGTCTGATAAGTATACGAGAACTTAGTTTATTATTTTAACTATTTAAAAGTCTATAAAACATCATCTACACTAGTGAAAAGGAAGGAAGGACAAATATATGGGCTTGCTTCATGTCTTCTCTTCCTCTGACAGAAATTCTTACATGCTTTGGGACATCTTGCCAGACCATTGTAATATATCTATCTTCATTCCTTAGATCAATTGCTCAAAACTCTCCTTGACATACCAGAAAGTTCCTAGGCACACTACTACCTCACTAGAATTTACTTATTTTAAATGAAGATAAAAATATTTGAAAACCCATAAGCACTTCTTTGTTTTGTTTGTGTTTTTTTTTTTTTTCTTTTAGTTTATTCCTCTGTTACCAAGCATTCAGTTTCCAGGTAATAATACTCTTTTTCCAAGTAATATTTTTTTTTACTCTTGACAATTTATTTGTTTATAATGTGCTGTGTTTCTCTAACGTATCAGCAAGAAACAACTGCTAGGAGCAGAGATAGGAAAAAAGTTAATAGAATTAGAAAAAAATGTCTCACAGTCAAATTATTAACACAAATAGAAGGTTTAGAGGTAAATTGATAATAATTTGTAAATACCTCCAAAGACAGGAAATATAAAGTATATGTGTTAATGATGAAGGACATAACAGGAGTGGAATAATAGTTAAAAAAAAAAAAAAGATTACTTTGAACTAAATAAAAGGACAAAAAAGGATATTGATAAGTGTTGAAATAATAGTAGTCATTAATAGTAAAAATTGTGAAAGATTAATCTGGAAAGTACTGAACTGCTCACATCTTTAAATCAAGATAAATGTCCTTCTGAAATATAGGTTTAATGAAATAAGTTATGAAGCTCAATATTGGAATAAATGGATAGAATTTTTTGTGATATAGGAGGTCAAAGTAGATGATCTAATGGAACTTCTGGCCTTAAAATATATGAAACTGTGAAGAGTTAACCAATAAACCATATGGTGGTAATTTTTTCTGTCCAACTCAGCCATTTATATGCAATAAATTCTCCAAGAACAGAAAGAACACACTCCAGGGCCTCGTCTTTCCTTGTCTTTTGCACCATTAAATCTACTTCTGAAGGCTAAATTCGGTGTAGTTAGACAATTGTGCCTTGATACAGGGAAAAATGGCAAGTATTTGAAGCTCTATTCATGAAAAAACAAAATTAAGGCTAGTAAACAGCATCTCCCAGAAACTGTTGCTAAAAATTCAAATGTAATTACATTTATCAACTTCTCAAATCTGCTGAAATTTATCGAGATAAAGCTTATTTTTGTAAAACAAACAAACAAACAAATTACAGTTAACATATTGCAGTATTGGAACTATTATACTGACAATAGCAATCTAAATAAAATTGGATTACTTCTTTAATCAAACATCCTCTTCCTTGATTTGAATCACAACTAATTCGGGAAACTCCTGTGGTGTGCTGTGCATAACATTACTAAGATGAACAGAGTTATTTCTGTAAAATATGTATAAATTCACCTCCATACCCATATGTCACTTAAAAAGACAGCCTGATCTTGTGTAAGGAACTTATGAACTAATGATCTTTAAGATGTGTCACACTTACAGAAGGTTCTTTGGAAACAGAACATTGAGATTTGTAAATTTTCAGCATAGCACTATAAAAATACATACCCTTGCAGTGGGATTGAGGACAAGTCACTAACCTTCCCATTCAGTCAGTCTTAGTAGTAGGCAATATAATTCCCTTAATTCTCATATTGAGATGATTCTACGTGTTAGAAGTAATTCAATTATAGGTTTTGACTATTTGTTTAAAACATTGCAGGAAATGTTTTTGTCACTCATCCTGCACATCTTTGCTTTGCAGAATCCTCGATTCTACAATGTTATATCTGTCTTTTCCATTCCTTCTACCTTTTTTCTGCATCAAAATACTTATGGTGAAAGATAAAGAATTCACAGCATTTAAGTTTGTAACACGGAGAATCTAATAAAAAAATCTCTTCATCTGTTGATCCTGTCTACCTTTCTTTTGCTGATAAAGCCAGTACTGTTAGGGCTATGATTTAACTTTTTGTGCTTTATATAAAATCTACACTTCTATGTGTTGGGGTTTTTTTCTTATCAGGAAACTGAATAATCCATATGTTGAACCAATTTTCGCTACTGCTATTTGATCAAGCTGATCTGGCAAACTCTATTCCTCCTCAGTTCCTCTGTTCTGATATATTTGCCTGGACTTTTCTAACTTATGTGTGAACTGGACATAACCCCTGTTTAATTTAAATTGCAGTGAGAAATAAGAAGAGCTTTAATATTTAGGACACTTAGGAATGGATGTCCAGCAGTTAGGCAGCAGTTATTTAGCACATTTAAAACAGATGAGGATAAAAAAAAAGCTATTTCTCCGTTCCTGCACTAACAAAGTTTTTTATTAAGTCTCTTTTTCAAATATTCTACGTAGGGAACACCTTAAAACACCTTACAACAATGAAAACTGAAGGAGAGGATACAAATAATTTAATCTAAACAAAAGTAAACAAAATCTATAATGTTCTTTTAAAGTTCAGGTCTTATGCTGAAAGATATCATGGGGAGATAACAGATTTGCTGCCACTGGGTTAAATTAGAGCACCTATAAATTACATCACCTTGACTACACTTCTCTCCCACATCCTCACATTGAAAGAAGATTCATTAGAGAGTGTCAGCTTTACATGAATTTTACATGAATGAATTCTCAGCTAGTTAATTACAAGTAGAATCTAGTTCTTTGTATTTCCTGAGCAACAAAGAAATATATTACCCCAGCTACTCTGACACATAAAAGCTGCATTATAAACTTATTAAAACTAGAAGCTCTACCCAGCCTAACCAGTCTTCCAGCATGACTGCTAAGGGAGAGAGGTGAGGTGACAGTGAGAGAAAAGCTTTCTGAGAGACATCTTCATGGATTACATTGCCCACTGATCAAAATCAAATATTCTCAGTACAATACATGAATTCTGTAAGTTGGAAAATTCCTATGACTATGTCTACCTTGTTGAAGCCCTAGTAAGGGAAATTTTACCTTAAGATTGCTGTCAACATAGATTATTAAGAAATAAAAGTGAAGACATTCCTGTTATAGTTGGCCATATCAACTAGACGACAAAGAATTCATCAGAAAACTTGTATTTGTATGTATCTGGAACCTAGAAGGTTGCAGTAGAAAGACTATTTTTTAGAGAGATTTAGAGAGATGAAAATTAGAAATATTTACTTTGCAGACAGATGTGATACACTAGTTTTCAGGTTTTTTGCATGGCAACATAACTCTTATAAGTAATTTAGAAATACCTTTGCAATATTTCCTATTTTGATTCATTAGTATTCAGAACAAGTTTTTCTCTGATTAATCCTTGATGTAGGAAGTTAAGAAATGAAATATTAATATGATCTGGGGATGTACTATAACTGCAATTCATTTTTCCTAATTAGAAACTTGAGCATTTTGTATAACAAGCTATATTTTCCTTACATGAGCTGGATTTCAAAAATAGCCACAGCAAGACCAGCAATATGGTAAAACAAAAAAGTTGGAAAGAATTATGAATAATCACTACCTGAAGTATTGAAAATCAGAATCAGGTGAAGAAGTGATGCACCAAGCTGTAATACTCGTTTTAAAAATTGGGGAAACACACTTCGCACAGTCATTCCTTCGCACCCAGTATCTCTGTAAAAACACTTTGTAGAACAGCAAATTTTCGCTATATTTCAGAAATGTAGGAAACCAATTCTAAAGATAAGATTACAACTCTAGGTAGTAAACTCTGATGTCTAGAAGGTAAAGACATGAATGGAGCTTTGTACTTCATAGTATAAAAATAACATGGCATTTTTATTTTATGTGGAAATATGGTTTATCTCAACAAGTGTTAGTCACTGGATATTGTTATTATTCCTGCATTATATTATTATAATATTAAATTAATGCTATATAAGATAATAACTTTTAGAGTAATGACTAAAAGAAGGGCTCTCCTTCAAGACACATTCTGGATTGTACATAGGGAAACAGTTCCCTGTGGAGATGGGAACCTTCTGACCACCGAATGCCTTTCCACAGTTGCCTGACAGTGCCTACTGCTTCATTGGACACTGTCAGTCTCAGTGTTAAAACCAGAAGGAAGACAATAATTTATCTCTGATTCCATAAGCTAAGCCAGTGGTGAGTTCAAACCACTGAAGTACTCAAGAGGCTGAACTGCTATATGCCTTTGGAAACCGGAAACCAAACTGCCACAGAGGCTTGCAGAGTATGCAATGGCAAGGAGTTTCTTTAGGCAAGATGTGGCCAGAGAGTCTTCACTGTTTTCATAGGCCCTGGTGAGGAGAAAAATTATTGAAGTTATTGCCTATATGATGATGATTTGGGAAGAGGGAATACCTCCTCAAACCTTGCAATCACTGTGGTATGTGAAGAGAAATGGAACAGGAATATAATTCCACATCCCATCTGACTATTATGTCCTGTTACCGGTACTCCACTCAGAGCTGTTGCCAATCCCTGATGCTTCAGTATAAGGAACAAAAAAGTAAATACAGACCTACAAAAAACTTGAAAAATAATGGCCAGGGATCTATCTATTTTTAGGGAAAAAACAGTCCTTCCTAAACAACACTGATTAGTTGAAAAAAACAAAGATTTTGTTTTTAACAATTCTTTCTTTTTGTGTTTGCTTTTTTTTTATTTGAACCTAAATCAATGCTTCCTGAAAAATTGTGGAAGAACTTTTTATTCTGCTGTCTGTGTAATTAGTGTTCAAACCAGATTTTAGTGCATGTGCAGAAATGTTATTGATTAGTAGCTTAACTACATACTGGAGAGGATTCCCTTGTTTCTTGGTCTATGCTCTCAAAAAATTCAGAGTCCTTGAAGACACTGACCTTGGACTGAATAAAAGATTTTAGTCTTGAGGACTTTAAATAAATAATTTTAACCTCAAGAAAGGACAATATAAGTTTATTTATTAAACATATTGCTCTGAGAAAAATCAAAAACAATTATAATTGTGTGTTAAATGAAAGATTTATTGCTCAAAATACATTTATGTTGATAAATTAAATATAATGAAGAACAAAAAACAAAAGGCAAAATAAAACCAAAACCACCAAAAATAACCCATTGGCTGTTGTGATTGTTGAAGCTTAAGATTTTCTGAATGCCCAGCACCATCCTTAGGTAAACTCTTAAACAAACTCATTCCCCTCCATTAACAGCTGTGAACCATCCTAATAAGTAATTTGCAGAATAGTTTGATAAGAAGAACAAAAGATTACTTTGAAGTATCATCATTATCATGTTAATGTAAATAGTGGTAAAGTGTAGGGCACTTGCCGGAACTCCTTACCTCTGCAGTAGTTGTTTGAAAAGAGTATGGCCTGTATTTATATTACTATCCCATATGAGGGAACCTGCCCTGTTATGCAAAATAACTTGTTCAGTGAGCATGAAGAGTCAGAGAGTGAAACTCCCACAGTATCATTGATACCTCTTTTGTCATTTCTCATAATCTCCTCATTTTATCAACTCCCACTTCCTATCATACATGGAATTCACATCTTCTGCCACTAGATTTCTTTTCAATTTTTGTTTTTAATCAAGATTGTAAATCTTTCATCTTTCTTTTGCCTGTGTTTCTCAGACTACTTTTTTCAATTTTGTGTTTATCTAACCTAAGGTTACCGTCAGTCACTTACAGTCACCCATTTCTTTGGTCTCTTGTTTCAGTCAGTGAAGGGAAACAAGTATTTCCAAGGGGCTATTCTCTCCTTCTTAACATATTTTTGCAAAGAGCCTCTGCAAGTACTAATTTTTCTGTATTAAAAGGGACCTAACCAATTAGCTTAAATTTTAGCCATGAGATGAAGTTGGGTGACATGAACCCAAACTTCAAGAATCATTTGACAATTATTTTTATGATGTTATTTCTGATCAGAATAATCTTGGCATCTCAACTTATCTTTCCCCTTCTCTCTAGTTCAAATCTTTCATACTTTAATCTTTACCTTCCAGCAGCTAGCACCCTTTTTCAGTATGATATTTACCTTACATTTACCATATCACTGGGACAAAATCAAGCACGTTCATCAAGTTTAAACACCTTAGGTTGTGTTCCTGGCTCATTTAAGACTATTGCAATATGTAAGGAGCATTCCCAAACATGAAAAATAACATGGAAAGATATCCCGCAATTTTAAATTCTTTCAAATATTACTTTTTGGGATTAAATATATTTTTTAATTCTGAACATTGGTGTCAGTTGTACAGTGTTAGCAAACTTGAAGTAGAAGTTGAAAGATACTCAGGCTATACATGAATTCAAAATAAGTGGAGTTAGTACATCCCTTAATGTAGGTTAACAAAAAAAAAAAAAAAAAGAAGGGAAAGATCTTCACTAAATTCAACGACCAACTTATGAACAAAAGGAAAGAAGGGGTTTTGTAGTACAAAAATAGAGGACTGATTATCAATCAGCTAAATTGTCTGTATACAAAGTGAGATACAGAATAATTCAAGGAGACATAGAAGTCATTAGATGTCAGATAGTTCTATCTCATTAGCACAATAAAAACTTAGTTTGATGTTTCACATCACTTGATCATCAGAGAGCAAGATCCATACATAATTGATAAAAAAAGAGAAAAGCTAGAGATTAGGGCAAACACTTATATCTAAAGTTTTAAAATGCCAACGGGATTGGAATTTGAGAAAACAGAGAAGAAATTACCTTGCTTATGTGGTAAAGCTTAAATTAAATAAATAAAGAATGGATGATGAAGTTGTTTAAACTATTTGCATCCCAAAATATGTATGTGATATTCACATCTATGTTCTTATGCACTTCTGGAAAATCCTCAGGGCACTTTTTTGAATTTTAGATGCATGTATGTTCTAAATTCTGACCCAATCAGTAATAAATGCAGACAACAGGAATTATGAAAGAGAGTGTTGAATTAGTAGCCAAGGTAGAAAAGAGCTTAACCAGAGGAAAAGCCACACTTTTTCTTCTTGATATCAAAGTTATTATTTATACCAGGACAATGACAGACTCTTGGTGCTGGTGACCAAAACTGTTGAACGTAGTGTAAAGACCTAGTGGATACTTAGAGCAGCCAGAAAATTCCATGCAATGGCTGTAATAAAGGAAATATTAAAAAATAAAAACTGAATCCAAGCTGTTTTCCCAACAGTATATCTGGTAGAATAAAATAAATTACTTCATCAAAATAAGGAAGGGAATACAGGTGACCTTGTATGGATTTATGAGGATATATGCCAATTTTTTTTTTTCTTTACACAAAGCTAATGCATAAATTTTAGAATAACTGTGTGCAGCTTTTGGACCAAAAAAGACCTCACATTGTTGATTTCCAACAGTGAAGTTATGACTTCATACTCTGAAGTCATAATCAGTAATAGGGAGAATATTTTGCTTTCACACTTGCATTTACAGGATAGTTGTTGACATGTCTGTCATATGAACTCAGCAAAAGTTAAGCACATTTATTCAAAATATTTATTGGTTATTTTAAATAATCCATATATTTTTAATTGTAATTTCCAGTACACTGCAAAAAGGTTTGGGAAAATCTTTTGGAAAAACTCTAGTGTAACTAAAATTAGACCAAAATATTTTTCAGATGCTTGAAGCAATGTACTGCATGGCTGAATGTTGTAAAAGCAGTTCCAGTTTTAGGGGGAGTCCATATTCAGAGTGATGGAATTCTTTGAAATCATCCTCATCATATACCAAAGTAAAGGTAAAACAAAGGAAAGCTTACAAAATTCAAATACAAACAAGAAGACAGCAGATGAAAATAAAGAAAAAGTAAGCAAAACAAACAAAAAACTCACCTTTCGTATCACATACAAGCTATTAATGAGCCTACCATTCTAGAAATCTTACAAGGTTCACATCCTCGGGTTGTTTTGATGGTGCTTAGTTTTATGACTCATCCTCTCTGTTGTAAGGTATCAGTCATATGATTGGTTATATTGATTTAAGATATTAAATGTCTTAAATTATATAATGACATTATATAGAATTATTTAGATTGGAAAAGATGTCCAAGGTCATCAAAACCAACTGTTAACCCAGCACCACCAAGTCCATTACCAAACTGTGTCTTTAAGTGCCACAACGACATGTCTTTTAAATACTTCCAGGAATGAGGACGCAAACACTTCTGTGAACTCAATCACAGCTTGGTCCAGTGCTTTTCTGTGAAAAACACTTCCTAATATCCACTCTAAACTCCCCTGGTGCAACTTGAGGCTGTTTTCTCTTGTTCTGTTGCTTGTTATTTGGAAAAAGACTGACACACAGAATATATACTTAAATCTACGTCTAGATCTCCTAATGTACTGCTATTTTCATATAGTGAAATATTCAATAACACCAGAATAATGATCTAAGTATGGTAAGTTCACGGTTATCAAATAGTACTTATATTTGGCAAGCCATATCCTGAAATCTTTTAAAGAAAAATGTGGTTATAGCAGGAATGCAGATAGATTAAGCACAAGGTTTTAGCAGGGTACAAGCACCATATATTAGCAGGGCCCAAGGACATAAAAATAAATAAACAAACAAACCAGGCACATATAGAAATTAGTGCTCATGAAACAAATAAACGAATTGAACCCTAGGATAGTTTTGAGCCATCAACCAGTTTCAAGGTAAAACTTGAATAAAAATCTTTAGAATTTTGTCAGAACCCATTGCTGTTGTATGTTAATGGAGTATTCAGCAGTACAAGTCAAATGAATTTAACTAGTCTCAAAGACATCTTATTTCAGGATGGTGTATGATCCAAGCACTTAAACAAACTAGTAACATTATTAATCCAGTTGGATATGAAATATTTGTATGTACCTGGTATAATTATAGTTCAACATTAATTTTTTCAGAAAAAAAACTACTGTTCATATCTCTTGCAAACGGGTAATGATCATCAATATCTTCAACTCATTTTTGGGTTGATAGAGTAATCAATCACAATCGGTTACTAACATGCACTATAAATCTTGTACACTGTTTGGAAAGAAAAGTAACAAAATCAAACCTAACCATATTTAATATGTAAATGGATTGGAATGAGAAAAAATGAAAGACAGCTGATATTCAGTCTGTTTGGTATAGAAATCAGTTGCTGAGTAATAAAACATGTCTATCAGTAACTGTAAAAAAACGCAGACATTTCTGTGTCAGTCGTACTCAAATCAAAGCAAAAGCACAAGCTTAAACTATTTCCATGTGAATAAATAATGTGATATGAGAATTAAAAGTCAAATCATTTTAATGTGTCTAAATTAATCTTATGAAAATGAACAGGGCATCTTCATTTCACAATTTCAGCAATTAAACTAAAAGAGAAAACATTAATATTATTATTAATACAAATAGAGTGGATATTCTGATTTCTAGGCTTTGGAAAATTAACTCAGACTCATTTCTGATCACAGAAACACATGCTAATTCTAAGTTTCAATGTATTCAAAAGTAAATCATAAGCAAAATATCATTGCTACTCTTCAATACCCATTTCAACAGATTAACTTCTTCTGTTTCCAGATATCATAGTTAATTTTCTGGTTTATATCTTTCCTCTTTTGTTGTTTTTTTCTTGTTGATTTCTCATCACCGTCCTTTAAAAAAAGCTACAAACTTTTATAAAGAAAACTCTACTTCAAAAATCACAAATGCATGACCATTTTTTCTGAGAATACTACAAAACAAACACTTCCTATACACTTACGAAGGAGAAACATCACTTGAGTATTCAGCATCTGGTTATAAGTGGTCTCCCTAGGTAAAGCATGAAAAAAAGAAACACATCTAGTTGCCCCGATGCACCTCACATGATGATCCTAAAAAAATAAAGAGAATATGTAGTTCCATTGAAAAATGTTTGATACATACTGTAGTTTTTCAAGGTTTACATTTTTTCCACACCTTAGCTGATTTACTTAGGAAAACATAAAACAGATGTATGTCTTCAGGACATTTCACAGGGAAAGAAAAAAAAGTGAATACATTTTAACCTCACAGTTATGAACTGTTGTATAGCAAAAGAGTGTTGCTACACACTTGAAAATATTCCGTTAATTGAACAGGTTGTCACGTGTGCTTTGTCCCATGATCCTACCCTCAAAATTGTTTACACAGGACATCACTTGGACCTACTTGACTGCGGACTTGGGGTTTTTCACACAAAAGACTTTGTACAGTGTGGCCAGAGCTGCCTGGGTGTCTCCTTACTATGAAGCTGGAAATGTCTGAAGGACATTTTACTTCCTGCCAAGAGCAAGAAGTAGAAACTACTTCCAGATGCCCACAGCTAGATCTTGCCAATGCATGTCTTGATATTTCTTGATGTAGCAAATGTAGTCTTGGAATTAATAGCTGGTTTTCTCTTTGCTTCTAGGATGCAACAGAATCTGCTCTCTGTATCAAAAAGTGAAGGAACTTGGAAGAATCTCACAGATATCTGGTCTTGGTCCTGCAATGGTCATCCCTGAGTACATAACCTCATTTTCGATTCTTCCATTTAAAATATTTCTCTGCTAAATTCCAACTTCTTCAGCCATGATGCATGTGCCAAATCTGGAAGCGTACACCTGAATCACAAACAGATAAACTCTGTGTGCTCAGGAGAAACCTCTTCTCAATCACCGTTTTAGAGGATGACTACAAAGTATGTTTTCATTATCTAGCCACACACAGAATTTTCCCCCTCTACCAGGAATTATGTGGATACTTTGAAATGTTCTGAGAAGCATGGAGAAAGAAACAAAAAGTCTAAAATATCCATTTAGTAACAGCTGTGTGAGCTGTCATTGTCCTAGTTAGCTGTCATTGTCCTAGTCAGCTTAAGTGTTCCATAGCCTATTTCTGTAGCTTCCTCAACTCTCTGGATTTGAAAAGTTCTAATTGACTCCAGAACCTCACTATAGCTGACATCTGGATGTTTCTGGATCAGTTTGACAATCTAAGAAATCCTCCGGAACCTGGAACGTGAAGAAGTGTGGTGTAGAGTTGTAGTGGGTTGATCCTGGCTGGATGCCAGGCAGCTACCAAAGCTGCTCTATCACTCCCCTCTGCAAGTAGACAGAAGAGAGAAAACAGAACAAAGGGTTCGTGAGTTGAGACAAGGAAAGGGAGAGATCACTCGCTGAAAATCATCCCCACTGACCTCGATGGGTTGCAGGGGCACAGCTGCTTCACCAAGTGCTTCACCAAAGGCTGCAGGGGAACCTCAGCTCCAGAGCCTGGATCACCTCCTCTCCATCCTTCTCACTTGACCTTGGTGTCTGCAGAGTTGTTCCTCTCATATGTTCTCACTCCACTCTTCTCTGGCAGCAATTACTTATGCACAATAACTTCTTTTTTCCTTCTTAAATATGTTGTCATTCCTGATTGGCTCGGCCTTGGCCAGCGGGTCCATCCTGGAGCCAGCTGGCATTGGCTCTACCAGAAATGGGGGCAACTTCTGGTAACTTCTCACAGAAGAACACCCCTGTAGCCCCCCTGCTACCAAAACCTGCCCACACAAACCCAATACAAGAGTACAGGTGAGAGTTTGGCCCAGGGCTGATTTCATTTTGGCTGAGTTTGTTATGCAGGTCCTTTGGCATGGCATCTATACTGCTGCTGAACCTGAGCTTGGCAGAAACACGGTATAGCTTACTGTTTTCTTTTTTTTTTTTTTCCCCACTCATGATATTTGAACTATTAAAAAGCGTAAAATACATTCTGACTCAAAACAAGAACCAGCTCAAATGCATCAGCACCCATGGTACTTACAATATGAATCATAAAAAAAAAAAAAAATGAATAGGGGAGGATTTTTGTACCTTTTAGCATTCCATGTATCGCAGATGATAGTTCTGATCCAACTGGTTACCAACTGACCATCCCGTTGGAAATAGATGAAGAAGAATACTTCTTCAAATAAATGACTGTATATGTTGAAGAAATATCTCTCTCATGGAATCTCCTTTGTCCGTCATTCCTTAACCTGTTATGTAGATATACTGTGTGTATATATATATTAATTCAAATTTATATTCTCTCTTTAATGTTTTCCTTTTACTTTTTGAATGAATGAACGAATGAATGAATGAGTGAAGTGATGCAGTGTTATTGTGAGTCACATAAGTAGTTTTTTAAAAAGGCTATAGGGGATTCTGCAGCTAATTATTACTCCACCCAAACACTCCTGACAACACCATACAGTTAGACCCAGCTGCTCTCCAAGTTTCTATGTCTCATAGGTGGCTACTTTGCCACAATTATTTTTCTAGTTTGAAAAGCAATGGTATCAATTGTTAACGTTTGACAAATAGATACAGAGAAAGTACATTTAGTGACATAATTTTATACATGCATTTAGTTTCATGGGGCTTAGTTTTTAAGGAATATGTAAACCTGGATGCAATTATATAGTACGAATATTTGAGAGTAGATGCTAGAAATCTGGCTAAATATCTCTTCTGTTTGAGCACTTTGCAGTCAACTGGAAATATGGTCTACGTATATTTTTCAGATCTTTCTTCCTGATTTCCTTAAGCCATTTTCAGTGTAAGTGATCACTGTAAGACAAGGATATATAACATATAGACTACACATGAATGAGAAGAAAGCTTTCTGTCATAGAAGCAAGTAAATTGTTAATAAACATTGCCTGCTGTGAACTTTAAACTGTATCTGGAAAATTGTCAAACTAACTTACAGAACAAAGTACTCATATTTAGTCTGAAATAATGACTTGATGTACAGAATGACAAATACTGCAATTTAGAGAAAAGGAGAGCTTTATTCCATAATTCGTATTAATTTTCAAATACTAAGCTAATCAAACACTTCCTTGAGTATATTGGATAATTAACATGTAAAAAAGTGTATTTGCAACGCAACAAATCTAAACTGACTAAATGATTTTAAGAATACAAACTTTTAAAAAAAAAGCAAAAGAAAACTATTCAGCAATTTTAAAACACCATTTCAAATAACACGATTCTGACTGAAATAGACATATTCCATACCTGTGTATCTATGTTTAAAGATACAGTTATGAATGAGTATGAACATGACATGTATTTCATACCTTAGTGTAAGTCAACTTACATTTCATTCTGATAGCTAAACCTTAAAAATTTAGATATAAACCAGAACAGAAATAAAACACATCTTCAATGGAAGTCCAAGTTCTTTTCAAACACAACTTACAGAGGTTTATGATTGTTTATTATTATGACATCAAAAATATTTAGATGAGATAGTGATATCTGTAAGTGAATGTACATCTTTATGATTGATTTGAAAATAGAAGCCCAAGCAACCCTACTTTCTACTTTAGAACTTGTGACTGTGAAAAACAGTGACTTGAAAGCAAATTTAAATTTGCAGATCCTGGCACACGCCTGACTTTGAAAATACAAAGCGTGATTCAAGTAACAATCTTTATGGAATAATTCATTCATCACAACTCATTGTTTCCATTAAAACCTCCTAGAACTAAGTACATCAAGGTGGATACGGTTCATTGTCGAAATTTTTCTTAAAATGAAATGTTTGCCTTTCTAATTCTCTAATAAGTCTTCTTAACATTTTATTATCTGGTAGTACAGAAATAAGTAAAGAGGGAGTAAAATTCTCTCTTCTCATGGACGGCAAAAAGCTGTATACAAACAGTCAAGGACACCAGATTAATTCATAGAGGAAACCTCTGTACTACACTATAACACACAAATATACAGTATTTGAACATGCTGTATCTTCACAGAGTGATAGGATAACAACAGCTGATTTTATAGTAACCTACTTAAGAAAAGAAGGAAGGTGAATTTAGTTGGTTCTATTTAGAAAAGAGAAAAAAAATAGCCACTTCAAATAGTCTTAACGAAGAAATAAATCACTGACACTGGCCACTACAAAGGTAGAGGCAAACATGAGTGAGTTTCAAACTCTAAACTAGCATGTTTGTTTAGCAAGATTCAGTTTCCTCAAGCTCTTCATAAATGCTTCTGAAGAAAAATTCTATGCCACAGGAGGTAAACATGAGGGTTTCCTGTTTTCCCTCTGATCAGAACTCAATAGAGAAGAATAAATAGGTAACCCCGTATGTTTAACGAAATGCCTGGTGAAAAGAAAGAAATTATAGAAAAACACTCTCTCTTTTACTGAGTTACACTTTGAGATATTAATTACCTTCATGAGGGCAGAAAAAAAATTAATCTTTTAAACTAGTTAGCTTTCCTCAAATTATCTCAGTTTGCAGGACCATACTTCAGCAGAAAATAAAGGTTACATACATTTTTTTTTTTTTTTCTTTCCTGAGCCACATGGCCTTATGCAGTAACCAAGTTATCCTCTGGCAGACACAAAGGAATAGATTTATCTGCTTAAAACTAATGTTACCAGAGACACCTGAGGCTATTCACAACATTTCCCTGCTGTTGTGAGGTATGATGTGGGCTGCAGAAGATTCACTCTGTCTTTCTAGCAGCAGTTAGAGGCAAAACTAGATCCTTGAGGGTGTCTAAGATATCTCTATGATTACTTTTAAAAACTGTAAATTAGGATGTCTCCACAATGAGTTAACAAATTTCATTACCAAGGTGTAAATAGTGAGTTTCTGAATGAAGAGCAGTTGACTTCAGGCAGAATGGTTTCTGATAGACAGAAGAAAGAAAGAAAAATTGAAAAATCTCCACAGGGTACTGACTCAGTACTTTCTATTTACAGTGTATGATTTATATTTCATAGATTTAGATTTATATTTTATGGTGCGAAAAGATAGTAGCAAAGAATCATTCTATTTTACAGAAAGGCTAAATCATGACCTTGAGATAAGACATCTGTAACCTTTAGAGTAAGATTAATGTGGTTATCTGTCTGGAAACCAAATGTTTTTATTTATGTTCGAATCAAAATTTGTTTGATGGACCCTTTCAGTTTCCATGGTCCTTTAGGACAACACAAACTACAGAAAAATCAGCTGAGGCTTTGAGATAAAAGAAAAATCTTGGTCTGTGGGGAGGGGGATTGGGGAAGGAGGGGTAGGGAGTGCCAACAAAACCTTCCTGAAACAATTTTTAATTATATTCTATTTGTATGGCTTGCATATTCTGATCTCTTTAGCAAACATTATGAATAAGATTGCTTTTGCAAATTTCTGGGAAATTAATTTGAGCCAGTATGATAGTAAACATCTGATATGCACAGATCCCAGAGGGAAAAGCAATCATTAAAGAGACAGAATGATGTTGTAGGACAGGTAGTTGGGTAAGCCAAAAAGGGGTAAGAAGTGAAGAAGTTTGTGTAGTGGTGTTTCCTCTTCACAAAAGCTGTCTTATTTCTAGCATTACAAACAGTAGGAAGCAAAATTTACCCCATAACTCTGAGAAATCCCTTCAGAAAGTAAAAAATCTACCATGCATTAAAAATGTATGCATCCTTATCTACGGCATACCTGTTCTATTTCCAGATTAAGAAGGCAAGACTCTTTTGTGTGTTCTGTAGAATTCTCTTTCACTAGTAATTTATTTAGGAGTCATCATGTTCAATTAATATGGTCACAGAGAGTAAAACAAAACTCAACAGCTGAAAGCTGACTACACAGCCTGAATATAACCTCTTTATCTTTTCAGTGGTTTCCTAGGCAGAGTCCTGGCTCTGTTTGGTGAACTTTCCTGCCAGTTTTTGAATCTCACATAGTCTGCCAGGTCTCTCCTACCACACATCTGCTGCTGTACTGACTCCCCTCAGTGACCTGCTGGGCTATCAGATGCTGGCTCAAGTTACTGTTCCTGCCAAGACAGGACATGCTGAGACTGTGCCCGGCTGCTGTACTAGCCCTGACTGTGGTACTCTACCATTGCTGCTTCTGCCTGGTTTCCATTCAGTGGCCTGAATTTCTAGCTGTAATACTTCTTTTGTCTCACAAAGACACAAAACCATTTCTGAACGTACCTGTGCAAGGAGTCTAAAGATTGAGGTACCTTTGTTCACCGTGTCGGGTTAATTCTTACTTACTTTTCTATAAGTCCCCTCTGCCTTGTGTTCTTGTTTTGGTATTTCTCCTGATCTGAATATAAATAACAGCATGCTTGGATTTTCACTAGAATTTAGCGCTGCTAGGCTAATGTAGATGAAAAAGAATTGGCTGAACACTACTCTGGCATGTGCATTAATCACAGAACTTATACTTGCAATAATTTCCTTGGTAGGATTTTGAGTTGAGGGATCCCAAAACTACTGTTTCCTTTTCCCCTTACTAAAACCAGAAAAGTTTTCAGAAGCTGAGAGATCAAGCAGCTATCTATCTTCAAAGTAACTCCACTGAGTGCCAACAGCCACTTCACTCCACTGAAGAACTAAAATAGTTGAACTGACAAAGCTACAACTTGGCACACATTGCAGCAGTGCTCTTTCCCACCACTATTTATATTCCATAAAAAACTTGATGTTTTCGTGGACCTTATGCAACACCAAATCCTTTATTTTTTCTTCTTTTAATGAGTTAGTTGCTCAGTTAGTGGTTGTTCAAGTTACATTTGACAGCATGAGAAGGCAAAAAGAAACATTTTCTGAAAAATAATCTGTAGGGTAAGCATCTGTAAACTAGCATTTGTTCAAGTAAATCTCAGGGAAATTGGTGATAAATGAAAACTTTTGGAATATTATATATATTCACACTCTAATTCTGTGTCTATACATATATACACACACATTTATTTATTTATTTATTTATTTATTTATTTATTTATTGGAGTCATTTCCTGAGAAACCATGTTTTTATACTGTGGAGGTACATAGAGTATGCAGCTTATACAGCATATAACCTAGTGACAGATCACAGCATGTATTACTTACCATAACTGGGTCCAAGAAGTTAAACAATTTAACTTTTCATTATAAAAAGCTGCATGGTCACACTTTTCATCATAAATTCAGTTCAGTCTAGATAACACACCTGTTGCTCTTACTGTCTTGTTTAGGTAAGTTTATTACTTTTTGAGTGTTAGCAATATATTTTATGCAATAAAGATAGAAGAAGAATATGCCCCAAGATTTTGTGGTAAATTAGAGTCAGTGCTGTCCTAAGGCCTTAGAAGTTCTTTTTTCTCCCAAGAGGGGAATCTTTTTAATGGGATTCTGTGAAAAAGCCCTGCTGGACTTGTGGGTCATGTGACTACAGGAAGCAGAATTGTCAACAACATGCATTTTAAAAATACATTTTCAATTCTCTGTGTAAAATGGTTTTGAGCCTTCAGGGTTTCTATTTCCAAATGTTTACTTCTTCTAGCCTAAGTGCTAGAAACTGTACTGTTTTTTTCATGACAGCAGACATGCTTCTATAACTAAATCATTCTAGAATCTAGAAATAAAGGAAGACATTCATATGTATTTATGTATATGCATTTTATAGATATTTTTATAAGTATGTTTGCATGTATATATGTCTATTCTAAAGGTTATAAGGATGTATACCTACAGGCCATATCTAATAATACTGCTCTCTTTTCCTCAGCGATGAGTTGCTCATCATCACCACTATCACTATCACCTTAGAAACACCTTTGGTTCACAATAAAAATTCATTTTATTCAGTAAATCAGTACAAGTAATTGCAATGACAAACTGTACACTTTAAAATTTGACAGAGCAGAATATTGATTTGGTTTTGAAATTTTCCCTTTGTTTTCAAACAGTTTCTGTAGTTTTCTAGGTTCACATTATTCCCAAATCATAAAATATACGTGAATGTCATGGTTTAGCCCATTTCCCCTTGGTACGGGGGTAGAAGATGGTTGGTTCCAGGTGAAAAATCTACAAAAATAATAGGTTATTATTGTCATGAATGATCACAGTCATGACACTGATTGTGACTGCTATTTGGTTTTGCCCCCTATATGCTCTCTGAGCTCAGCCAGAATAATCCTGTTCTAGGAGTGTATCTATCAGCTTGTTTTGTGTTATGGCAGAAAGGAAACAGTTTTCAGAGAAGCATCCATTACTATTTAAGAAAGAAAAGACTGGAGTTTCATTTCTTCCTGACAACACAACAAATAATACTTTTTTTTTTAAAATTTCTCTTCTGAGAAATAAATATTTCAGTATTGGCCTTATTAGTTTGGAGGAATAGATAAGATTTCAGAAATGAAAGATTTTGCTTTAGCTATAGAATGTGAACAAATTCAAGTTATTAATCATAAACTTTGTTTCTCTACATCCGCTGACAATTACAGGTTCATCCTGACCTTGTTAGATCATGGAGACTACAATAGTCCAAAATTCCTATATCTAAATTGTCACATTTTTTACATTAGACAAGTTACATTATGTAACTTTCCCAATATGTAAATAAAAATATTTTCTTTTCTGTGACTTACACATACACACACACGTTTTGATATTTTACGGGTTCCCATAGAAATTTTGAAACTTTTGATCTAAACTTGTGGTTTCTGAAAAAAGAATTGTCTTCGGGCTCTGAAATTAGAATATTTTGACTAATGTTGTATATGGTATGCGGACTGTCAGATGGTGTCTTCCATAACTGATTGTCCTTCCAAAATTTCTTCCAAAGTAGGTTATAGTATCTGATAGGCAATAAATTATAATGAAGTGAGTTTTGCTCCTGAATTTATAATGGGTCTGGTCTTTTGGTATGTAAGTTTACAGCAAGATACTAAAGATTCATTTACTAAAAATTTTTTGGATTCTAAAGGAAAATTGATTTCAAACAATATATCCTAATATTCATTACTACTATTAAAAAGCAAACATTATTCAACAAAATTCAGGAAACTGGTTGAAATAAATTATAATGAAGTGAGTTTTGCTCCTGAATTTATAATGGGTCTGGTCTTTTGGTATGTAAGTTTACAGCAAGATACTAAAGATTCATTTACTAAAAATTTTTTGGATTCTAAAGGAAAATTGATTTCAAACAATATATCCTAATATTCATTATTACTATTAAAAAGCAAACATTATTCAACAAAATTCAGGAAACTGGTTGAAATTCAATTAGATAACAAAAAAAAATCCTAGACCTCTTTAATTTTAAAACTCATTATTTTGATTTATTCTACTATTTTGGATTTTTTTTCTTCAAGTCAGCTATAAATGATTTGTGTTTGGCCTCATTTATTATTTCAATACAGTTACACACTGTTTCACTGTATTCAGGCAGTTCCTGAATTTCTTACTTTCAGCCACCGCCCAAAGCTCTCTCTGTTTCACGTACAATTTCAGAAGTCTGCATTATTGAAAATAACAAAATCTAAGTTAGAGTGATCATTACAGTTCCCTCAAACATATGAAATACCATTTAAAACTTCACAAATGCAGAAATTTGTCAGGAATCTAGAACGAACTAAGGGTTCTCCAAGGACACTCTTCAGAATTACCAGTTCAGCATAGGGCACAGATCATTACCTTGATTTTAACAATAAACAGTATTTAACAACAGTAAACCATGTATTTTAAAATAACCAAATCAAAGAATGTGTTATAGTATCTTTGGTGGCAGCCTGTTAATGTAAAAAATGATAATGTAATTTTTATATCCTGTATTACTGTCTTTACTATCTAACTATTTCACTGCTCAGAGTCTCAAAATTCCATAATTTAGAAGATAATTTAGGCAGCTTTGTCTTTAACAGTTGAGGAAGAACCGCCTGTTCTGTTCCTCAAAATGCCAATATTCGATCAAGCTGAGGTTAAGTTTATTTGGATTTGGCATCCTTAATACTTTTAAAAGTCTAGTCTCTGTACCCAGAAAAATGGGGTACAGAGATAAAGTAGCAATCTGTGAAAGCATTTGATACCAAAATGCTTCCATGATATACTGCACTTGGACCAACTCATATTTGTTTTGTAAGATTTAATTTCATATTTCTCTAAAAAGTAAATGCCCCTATCCTTTACAATTACATATCCATAATTATCACAAGCCACTGAGAGCATATATGATTAAAGAAACAGAAAGCCATGGTAATATTTGTGGAAATTGAAATTATCACGCCTGGGAAAAATAAGTGTCTTGAAAGTGTTTGCAAGAAGCTAAAGACTACAAATGAAAATATTTATCTGAGTTTGCAAATTAGAAATATTCAGATTTTCTGATTTGAAAATGAAGAGAGATAATTTAGACATACTGGCTGTATATTCTGATCCCTTTCTTAGTGGGAATGATTGTGATAAGGCCAAATGCCAGTTTCAGCTATGTCCCTCTACAGCCAGGGAAATCCAAATGATGCTTTGCTGTTTCAGAGGCTTTTAAAAAACATCCTCCAGCTAATCCCACAAACAGTAATACAGAGATTTAGTTAAAGAAGATAAAGTCTTTGATTCACTTAACAAAGGATAGATTAGAGAGAACCTCCACGTAGCTGATCTATGCCTTGACCAATGCAGGACCTTAACTGAGCCTCAACAAACCACACATGTAAGAAAAGAAGAATAAAATGGTTAAAGCACAATAAAAAGTGGAATCCACAACAAGCTTTAGGCCCTTAATAGTCAAGGCCACTCTGAAATGGGCACTGTATATGAGCAGACTCATAGCTGGGCTACAACAGCAGAAGGAAAAATAATGGTAAACTTGCTTCATACATGAGTATCTCAGTAGATTGCTCAGTTTCAAGACCTCCAGAAAGGCTAATTGCAGATCTAATTGGCTCAGAAGACTGCAGAAAATGCACAGTGTGTTTCTGTCCTTGGCTGTCTACTAAGAAGCACTGAGCATGGTGCTGGCATCTAGTGAGCCACTTACTCTAATCCTCCCAAATGGGAGACCATCACCATTTCCTAGTTAGCTTCAAATTTTTCAAATAGGTAAAACAAATGAGTTGATTTTTCTGCTACCTGACATTATTTTTATATCATCCATTTGTTTCAGTAAGTATTTTGTCTATTACTTTTTTCCTCCTTCAGTTCTTCACTTTTTCTTAATGTCTCTCATTAATTTTCAGGAAAAAAAAAAATCTTATAGTGATCTATGGACACCTGCCATTCTACTTCTACATACTAAGGAATGTTTACTAGTTTATACTATCACCACATGGATAAAGTACTCATACACAAGGAGTTTGGTCCTAGGTTTTGAAGGCAAAGGAGTAGGAAACTGTATCATCTAAAGGATACTCCAGGAATGTCTAAATTTCTTTGGCATAGAAAGGTTCATGTTGCAAAATATATGCTAATAAATGTTAATCTGAGGTTATCATTGGCAAAAAGTATGCTGACTCAGCACCAAATGCTGTGCTGACTTTTCTGTATCACTTGAATCTAAGTCAGTAAATCTCTGGTAACGTTGTGTGATAATAAACTCTGATGAAAACTGAGTAAAGTTCTGATGATGGCTCTGACTGATAGAAGTATTTAAAGTGTATTTTTCTCTTCCCAGTTATCACTGACACTGATGAATATCATTCCAGAATAAACCTTATAAATATTTTGAATATAGAAAATTTCTGCAACTGCTGGCACCCTGCAATGGAGAGACATACACATGAATATTGTTTGATACAACAAAATTTAACAACCCGTAATTAAAGTGTGTCATGACCCAGAAGGGGGTGTGATGTTCACTAAAAATTCACTTTGGGCTTAATAAAGACACCAGTCCATGTGTCAAGGAACTCTTCTATTTTATTATATAGCTGCCTTAACTCTGGCAAGCAGCCCACTGTATAGTTGTAGAAGTGTTGGCTGACAAGCTCTCGCCTTTTACAGTAAACTTTCACAAACTCCCAACTCTCTCAACAGACTCCAGTATGGAGTAAAGGGTAGAACGTGATTGTCACACTTGCCTGATATAAAACAGAGGAGAGATTCAAAGTGGAGAAGAAAGCGAAGGAGAAAGATTGCCAGTCCTTAGATTCCATGTCGGTCCTGCCACCATGGATAGTCAGGATCAGGAGTCAACAAAAGCCCAGGACTGTGAGATTCCGTATATAGCTTCCCTAGTATACACTCCCTTAGTTTTCATGCCATCTGCTAACGTTCATGCGTGTGCAGTCAACCCTTTAGAGGCCTCCAGGAAATGAGTGAGGGGAGTTGGAGGTCCGTGGTGGTCCTGGCGCCCAGAACTTGACCCTTCTCTTGATGCAGGTGCACTGAGCATGACTCTCAGGGCAGACTTGCAAGCCTGACAACTGAAAGAGAAGTTGGTTCAGAGCAGCTCTGTCCCGCCTTCACGGGACCCTCTCTTCCGACTACAGCTTTTCTGTTGCAGCGTAACAGTAAATGTTTGAGACAAACATTCTTACATGGTTATACCTGGTCCTCCACGAAGTGCTTAATCTAAGGTTTGCTCTTCATTTAGCCAGTGAAATGAAAAATCAATTATTCTGAGATGTATCTAATATAGATGAGATGGCTGTAGGTAACACTTCTCTATTAGCTACAGAAAGATCTAAGAACAGAGCAGACCTTGAACTTTCAGCTGGTTAAGCTAAATAAAATGAACCCACCATTTGCTATTGAATAAAGTAATGATGCAAAAATGTTCTTGCTGACTTTCTACACAGAGAACTCTGTGTTAGTGCTCAGGCAATAGGTGTTTTCACAGCAATGCCCCTGGGAAAATGTATTTACTTTTTTGTGTCTCTTTTTCTGTCTCCTACTTTCCATGAAATCTATGAAACTTCACTGGCCTGTTTTAGTATAAATAAAAGTGCTAGATATGAACCAAGTATTCTTACACTTTGGTTTGCCTAGTTTATTCATTCAAGAGATAAATAATTCTGGCAACTGAGTATCATTGTAGTTCACATGTATTTTTACTAAAGAATAATAAAAATACTCTTTTAAAAAATTGTCACTCCTATTATACACAGCAGTGTTGCAGTAGACCTGCAGGATATGGGAAAACTGTTTGTCTAAAGCATGTTTTTAAGATGGCTTTTTGTAATCCTTTTGCTACCTCGTGGTTCTTCTTCCCAGTGACCCCCACGGCAGGTATTGTCCCGTGTAGGAATGTCCCTGAAAGGTACCTTAAGTGCTCTCATTGGCCCCCCTTTGACCCCTTCCTATTGGTTGTTAACCCCTTCCCGTTACCTGTAATTGGTTACCCCTGTGAACCCTAGCCCTATAAATGTAACCCCCCAACAATAAATCTCTCTCTTGCCTCCTCTCTGTGCCCGGGGTGCTGTGTCTGTGCCTGCCATGGGACCACGTGGCAGGAGGGGTGGGGGAGCAGCTTTCCCCTCCAGGCTCGGGGCCGAAAGGAACCCCTGAGCTCTGGAGTGTTCCCCCTCCCCATCCGCTCAGCCGGCGGAAATGGGTTCCTCAAACGGAAACAGAACTAGAACTGGGTCGCCCCAACGCTAAGCGGGGGTAAGAGACCCGACACAGCAGTTTTTTTAGCTTTAAAAAAAAATAATTTTCCAATTCACTAATTCAAACCCAGACCAAATTGAATCCCACTTCACAGTGCATAGTGTGGGAGAAAAATTAATATACAAAGTGATTGAATTCCAAATGCTCTGAGAACATGAACAGGCAGAGTTCACATTTAAAAATATCTCCTTCAAAGGTAATGTGAGTAGGTAATAATAGGATTAAGTATTAATTTTTAAAAGATCAGATATTACAGTTATGTGAGTTAAGTTTTTGTTTCTGTGTAAAACTACTCTGACATTGGAAACTGGGCCCCAGATTAGATGTATTGGGTTTTGCTATTTTATTTCCTTTTTTACATCAGTAGCATTTGTTCAGTTTCAATATATAATTCCTAATTCTTGCATTTTTTTAATCAGATACAAATTATACATGTTATGGGGCAAAGGCAAATATTTAAGACACTTCTAAATTCAAGCTGTCTGACAAAAAAAAAAAAAAAATGCTCTGAAGTCCAAGAAAATGAAAAAACAGATTCCAATCTTATTTGAATCGTCTTTCATTTCAAAGTGAAAAGTGTCAAAATATCATCATCAGTTTTTGGGGGGGTCTTTTTTTTTAAACTGAAGTTGTGTATTTGGAGGGAGTGTTTTGTAAGCCATTGTAAACGCAACCCAAAGTAATAAACACAGGAATACTACTGTACAAACCATGGAACTGATACCACTGTACAGATTGTCTCCTACATAGATCTGGAAGTTGCAGTGTTTTCAGAAGAACAATAGGTCTTCAGAACACTGCAAGAAATCAGGTGGAGTGCTTCCACTGATTCATGAATTTTGAGTCTCTTCACCTCAGGGAAAAGAGTGCTTATATGCCTGTGAAGGGAATAACCATGAGCAAAAAAAAAAAAAAGAAAATAATAATAAAAAGGAAAAAACAAACAGGGAAAAGGATAAAATCAATTACAAACCCAACAATGCAGAGGGCAACTTTATGCAGTAAGTCCCTTTCACAAGCAGCTAACCATCTGGTACCTAATCAACAGCATAAGAAAGTATGAAACAAGTAGGAAAAGGACCTTTTTTTTCAGATTATCATGTCAACTGGGAAACTATAAATGACAAGAATTTCTCACTCATGTTTTGGGAGTCCAAACTTCTTATGCATTTGACAAGAATAAGCTGCAAAATACAGTTGGGAATATCACCAATGACCTGGATGAAGGGGCCCTCAGCAAGATTACTGATGATACAAAGGCATGTGCAGGGTTCTGCACCTGAGGAATAATAACTTCATTCACCAGTACAGGCTGGGGACTGCCCACTGGAAAGCAACTCTGTGGAGAAGAACCTGGAGATCCTGGTGGACAACAAGATGTCCATGAGCCAGCAGTGTGCCCTGGGGGCCAAGAAGGCCAATGGTATCCTGGGATGCATTAGGAAGAGCACTGCCAGCAGGTCAGGGGATGTGATCCTGCCCCTTTACTCAACCCAAGTGAGGCTGCATCTGGAGTGCTGTGTCCAGTTCTGGGCTNGGGAGGTGATCCTGCCCCTTTACTCAACTCAAGTGAGGCTGCATCTGGAGTGCTGTGTCCAGTTCTGGGCTCCGCAGTACAGGAGAGACATGGAGTTCCTGAAATGGGTCCAGTGAACAGCTATGAAAATGATGAAGAGATTGGAGCTCTCTCTTATTAGGAAGTTCTAAGGGAGCTGGGCCTTTTTGACCTGGAGAAGAGATGACCAAGAGGGGATCTTATCAATGCATACAAACGTCTTATGGGTGGGTGTCAAGATGATGGGGCCAGATTCTTTTCAGTGGTGCCCGTCAACAGGATGAGGGCAACAGGCACAAACTGAAACACAGAAAGTTTCACCTGAACACTAGAAAGAACTTTACTGAGAGAGTGTCAGAACACTGGAACTGGCTCTCCATAGAGGCCATGGAGTCTCCCTCCCTGGAGATATTCAAAACCCCCCTGGATGCAATCCTGTGACACCTGCTCTTGGTAAACCTGCTTTAGCATGGGGCCGGACCTGATGATCTCTAGACACTCCTTCCAACCCCAATCATTCTGTGACCCTGTGAATATTTCAGTACTTACATATTAGTTCTTCATGAAGAAACTGCTTTTTGGTTGGTTGTTGTTTTGGGGTTTTTTTTAAATATATTTTTGTTTGTTTTAAGGACTAAAACATTAACATTCAATTTTTCTGTTGGTTTCTCTTTTGCTTTCAAAGCACAACACATGCACCTCGTCTGAACAATAGGTCATTCACTCAGGAAAAATGACAGGAAAAAATATTTTTGGTGTCAAAAATTATGATAAATTTGTCTATTCTAATGCAGTGATAGGAATGAATTAGAAAACATGCAAACAAACAACAATGGAAGAATCACAGGCACCTTCATTTTGACTACTGAATCTTTAAGTATTTGAAACATTTGTAAGCTATTATGGGAAGCTTGTTTAGACACAACTATAATATCAGTGTATTAGAATTTTGATCCTCCAGCACTGGATTAAAACTCAAAATCACCCACAAAACTGAAAACTAATATTCAATTGTTATATCACTGATAACTGATTTTCTATGATATATTATACTTTTGAGACTCAGTTCTTCATGTGGATATTTGGAGATGGGCTGGGACTGGGGCTTTGTTTGATGTTTCCTATTCAGCACAAAGATCTACACTAAATTCAATAGTTATATCTTTGCTTCCTTTTTTTCTTAAGACAAAGTCTGATTTGGATAAAAAATTTAAAGCAAAGAATTTATAGCAAAGGCTTCAGTCCCAGACACAGAACTAGAACTTTATGCTTATTTTTAACTTGACATGAAAAGGGAAAGATCATATCAACTAAAGTTGATTTCGAAGTTTTCGTAACCTACATTAACATAAATTATCATGTTTCCACTCAGGACAAACTTTCTTTTTTTTAGTTTGGGGGTTTTTTGCAATTGTATAGGATCAACACATATAAATTTTTCCAAGATTATATGACAAATTTATACATGGCTAATATAAATGGCCACAGTGAAGACAGGAGCCATAACCCTAATTTTCAAAACCTTACAAAGACTTTATGCTGTCATCATGATTGCACTGATCCTTCCATGGCCCTCTCTTACTGGTAAAAATAGTAAGACATGCTTGGCATTTTAAAAACACAGCACAAACATAATTTGACTGACAAGGCAAGAAGGAATGGTTTCAAACTGGAAAAGGGAAGATTTACACTCATCATAAGAAAGAAATTATTTACAATAAGAATGGTAAGACACCGGAAGAAGTTTCCCAGAGAAGCTGTTCAAGCCCATCTCTGGAAGTGTTGAAGATTGGACAGGGCTTTGGGCAATCTGTTTTGTTGGAAGATGTCTCCGCCCACAGCAAAGCCTTTGGACTAGATGATCTTTAGAGGTCCCTCCCATCCCAAAACATTCTATGATTCTATGAAATTTGTTTTAAAGAGGAGAAAATTCATGAATATGGAAAAAAGAAATACCAAGGAAACAGAAGGAAAATATCTTCCCCTCTGAAAGTTGGTCTTTTGATTACCTTGTGATCTTTCATGGTTTCCCCATGCACTGTATTCTCTGATTCAGCTCCAAGCAAAACAATAGCTAAAGAAAATATCTGAGGAATATCAGAGAGTAGTCACTGTTATATAAATGACAGTATTTTAATCAAAGACAAAATTCAGTATGGTGTTATATTCCTCCAGCTCCCAAATGCACCTATATTTCTTCCTCAACCTTCCCCTAGATCTAAGCAAAGTTATGCGGAGATTGACAATATTAGGTCAAGATTCGGACCCAGTTCTTAACACAGGAGAGAATTGCCAAATATATAAATCTACATACTATTCACATTCAGGTGTCATATTCCTTTTGCAATTCCTAAGTGTTCTGAATTGCATGATGTATAAACATTTACAAGAAAAAACATATATACTACTACACTAATAATATAGCAAAGACATGAAAAACGTTTAGAGTTTGCTTCTTGGATTCCAAACCTTACATAGTAGTCACAACAGATTTATTGAGCTTTGGGTCTAAATTTTCATATGCTTACTAGTCTTAAAGTTTTTTAGTTAAAACAAAGGATGTCAAAGGTTTAGCCCTGTGATTTCTGCATGGTTTTTATCAACCCATAAATTTTGCTAATAAGTAAGAAGAGTTTGCATAGACAAAACAGTTCTCTTGACATGGAGATTAATATTAAAATTTATTGCTACACGATAAGAACTAAGGGAATACGTACATACAAAACAACTATAACTAGTTTTCCTTATAATAACAAACATATATTTACAAATACCACCCGTCCTTCTTTTCTTCAAAAGCAGTCAAGAGGAAGAAGGAGAAGGAAAAAAAAGTCTTTAAGGTTACAGTTCCACATCACCGTAGCTTGAAAATATCTCTCTCTCTCCATCAGAATGCAGGGGAGTCTGTCTCCCACCCCTAGCCACTTGTCTACGGCTACTGAGGGTTTACCATGGGCTTCGAGGAACACTCGTATCACCATGTCGTCACCACGGAGT
>VXAY01001422.1:69496-83752 GCA_013399855.1 Oxyruncus cristatus | reverse complement strand
CCAAGGTCATGAGGGGGCTCAGCCCCTTAATGGAGAGTTCATCAGCTTCTCCACCATTCTGTGGCTGCAATTCTTCTGCAGCTTGTTGCATGCGGCTTCCAGGTGATTCCGTCTTGGCCTCAAGCCATCCGTGCCTCCCTAGGCCAGGTCAGGCCCCGGGGTGGGGGCCCGCATGAAGGTTTCTTCACTCCAAATAATCTTCCACAGGTGGCAGGGTTTTAAAGTCTTTTCCCCTGCTGGAGGGGGAGAGGGGGCCCTCTGGGTCTCTCCTCCCCCCTCCTGCTACACTGACCTTGGAGGCTACATTGCTATCTCTTGTTCTCTTCTGCTCCTCTCCGGGCTGAAATTTCTTCTGCGCAACAACTTTCTTTTCCGGTTTGTTAAATATGTCATTCATAGAGACATCACAAAAGTCTCTGAATGGCTACTTAGCTGGAATTTCACCTGGAGTTAACCATTTCCTATCCCCATACTGGGGGGATTGGGCTAAACCATGACAAAGGAAGTTACAATAAACAAAAAAAATCTAAACTTGCAATATATGTTCAATATAATTGTGAGCTATTTCACTATGGATACATATTGTTTCTATTGTTACTGCAATATTACTGGGATAGTTGTTGCTGGCCTTGCTAATTCAAAATCTGTGTTAGAAAACTAGATTTGGCTGTGAAGTGTATATGTTACCATATGCATATAATTCCCTCTTATCCAGATAGATAAAAAAGTAATAAAAGTGGGAATATGGAACTGCACAAAAATAATATAGTATACGGTACTGAACACCTAAATAAACCACAAAAGATACATAAACATCAACTAGATTACTTTTATGTCAGAAACATGAAATTTATCCACGTTGCAATGGATAAAAATATATGTTAATAAATTTTCAGAGATGTTAGTAACAACCATAAATTTTACTAATATATGTGCACTTTTTAAAATAGGAAGCCTTTTGAAGCTAACTTCTTATCAATTATCTGGAATGAATGCAACAAATATTTTCAATATCAATCATTTGTTTACTCTTTTCATCTAAACCAATTAAAGAAAATAAAATACTCTAACTTCCCCAAATAAGCAAATTTTGTTTGTGGAGTTATTGTTGGACCTATAATTGAAATATTGAACTCTCCCTATTACAAAAGCTAGGTTTGTATGTAACTTTGTTAAGTATAAGCCATTTAAAATGAAAATTTCCAATTAGCATGAAAGATGCCAGATGAATTTATTATGAAGAAAGAAAAAGGTGGTGTCAGGGAAATTATCAACATTTGTACACAGAATTTCAGTGATTTTCACTGTAGATCTTGATGATAGATGTGATGGGGAGGAAAGTCCACTGAATTACCACTGTCACAATTTCTCTAGTCTACCTATTAATTCAGATTGTTTTGGTCACATTAAAAATACTGGGATATGTCTTTGAGCTTTTAGATAATATTTATTTCAAGATCTGGTGGATATGTATCCTAAAGATTGCATCTGCAGTACTTCTACTTTAACCCTTCGCAATTCCTGTTTGCTGTTTAAAGGATGTGTTTGATACTAAAAAGGCAGAAAAGCTCACTTGTCCAAAAAAAGACTAAGAAGGTTTTTCCTTCCAGAAAACATCTGTTTTGAGAATAACACCAGGCACAGAAGAGAAGATGAAGTTTTCTTTCCTATACCGCTCTCTATCCTTCTGATGGTGCCAGTTATCTTAAAGATGAAAATTCCTGACTGAAATTTAAGGAGTGTAGTAAGCAAGGAGTAGAAGGAAAAAAAGAAAAGAAAAAGGTAGCTTCTTAGAGGAGGCTTCTAAGAAATAGTTACAGAAACTAAAGAACACTGGGAAGAATGAGATGTGAGAGTGGGGATTACAACTGAAAGTGCTAGACTGGAGAAGAGAGTTTAAGGAGAAGACAGGGCAGGCAGAGAGCAAGACGAAGCCTTTTGGATTTAATTTATCATAGGCAGAGTTTAGTGTTGGGGAAAAGATACTGAAAAGGCTAGCTGGAGGAACAAGATAAAAGTGCGTGAAATTATCACAGCTGTAAGTACTGATTATTTTCCTCAGAATCCAAAAACCACCTGAATTCAGTGGCTAAGAAAAAAAAAAAAAGAAAAAAAAAAAAGTAAAAAACTTCTTTTTTATAGATGAGTGGAAAGGTGTTCTGTTTACCAAAAAACTACCCCACATTGAAAATAATTTTCTACTACTACTACCACTGGTTTATGAAATCTTGAGGACTGAACACCTTGTGATTCTTACTTTGCAAGCCCTGGTAGAAATGGAATTTTTCCAGAACAATGCATTTTGTTTTTCCCCTCTCATATGAGTTCCTCCTCACTTGTTTCAGTTTTTAAAACTGGAAAATAATTTGATAAGGAAGGCTTGGCTGCAGATTTTGGAAACACCTAGACTACAGTACGTAATGGGACCTCCAGTTACTAAAGAGACCACCAGTTAGGAGACTGACCACACACTGTGCATCTAGGTATAAGATTTTTAGATGGAGAAGGAAAGTCCTAGAAAAAAATACCCTGAAAATGGAGGCATATCCTTGAAGGTGAATGTCATGGAGCATCCAGGGACATTGTGGGTAATGCCTGAGACTGGTAACTTCAAGCAGCTGTGTAGTGCACACCAACGTGGCTTTCCATCTGTCTTTACTAGACCAGAAATTATCTCCATTATAGAAGTGGAGACCAAGTAAGTGTGCCTTTGAGAGGGGTAAGGGACCGAGAAATTGCATGAAGAGTAAAATCTCTACTCCCATTGCTTTTTAAATAAACTTTAGTGTACAGATCCACTATGGGTTGTAATGTATCTCATCCATGACACTTCGTACAGAAGTGGTTTAACACTGTCTATATCAGAGCCAAAGATTAAAACAAGTGGTAAAATGCATTATTTGGAGTGCAGTGCTTTTATTTTGCAATTGTATGTTTCTTCTTTCACATTGTATCGTGTCAGGGCCAAATTAGTGTCTTGCCTGTGAAGTCTGCAATATGTCTTTTCTTCTTGCAAGACAGTAAATCTGGAATAATGCAATTGTCTTCATTGAAGACAACCAGATTTAAAATTGAATTTCTTTGACAGTTTTGGGGTATTTAGTTTGGAGGGAGGATTGGATGGATTGCTCATAGTTGAAAGAACATGATTTTTTTTTTCTTTGCTGTCATAGTATCTAATCAGAATTAATTGTTATTTATATTACAGTAGGATTTTTCCTTTAAAATGTATCATTTTATTTCCTCCTTCTCACTCATAATTTCAGAGACCAAATTGTCACAAAATATACTGTCCAAGCAGTAAGAAGTTAGGGTGGGAATTTCTCTTTAATATTTGAGAGGGGGAAAAAAATTATTTGCAGTTGATATAGGACAAACCATGCTGTTTCCTGATGAGTTTGCTCTGTTTTCTGTAAATATATTTCCCCATAAGCGTTACTACATTTAAACAACTTAGAACAAGCCTTATCTATTAATCAAGCTGAAATTCTACCATGTAGACAGATACCTGATTCATAATGCAGAAGACATTCACTGTCCTCCCTTACCAGATATTACAACATTTCCATTGACTAATGAAATATCACAGATGCAATATCTTACACTGAATAGCCACAAACGTATTTAAATTCAAAATTTTAATTTGTCAGCAATATTCCACATTGAATTTAGACTAATTTCCTAGAGCACTATGAAACTTAAATTAGATTAAACCAACCAACACTACTTTTTTTCCCTTGGAAACATGTTGGTAGGAAATTATGTTCTTTGTATATGACCCCAAGCATGGCACGTTATATATTCCAACATACACCATGAAATTCATTAATATGGAGGGGGTGTGAGGATTCATCTTCTTCTTATATTTTCTACCATTCCCATTGGTATAATGCTATAATTATACCACTATCTTTGTTCATTCAATGGAATAAAAAATATTGTAAACATTATGTACATTTTATAACAGACAGTTGAATGTACAGACAGATTGCACAGAAAGCTTGAATTTCAAGTAAATAGTGACAGCTAAAGAATGTCTTATATTTAATTTTTCATTTATCTAATTGAAATGACATCTCAAACTTTTTACATACAGCTGATATTGCTATAATAAAAAAGTTTTCTTGAAAATATGATTTTGTAGCCAGTGAAGGCATTTCCTTGATTTTAGTCCTTGTCACATCATTTAAAAATAAAGGTAACCTATTTCCATTTTCCCTGAAGATTGCATAAGGTTTAAATGAAGCTGTCATGGCAGAAATGTAAAATGTGAAGAATAGTCTAAAAGATTACAAAAAAACTTTCACTTATGCTGTGGCTCTGCCATCAAAGGCTATTTGTTACAATTTTCATACTAGCAGATGATGCAGTGTATGTCAGCGTGAGTAAAAAAAGAACAAATAGATAGGAGAGTGTATGGGACAGGAAGAAAAAGAATATAGTACAACTGCTCTAAAATAACCCTCCAAACAAGCAAACCAACAAATAAACCATTTAAATATAATAGCCTCCCCAAAAAATTTCCCTGCTAGCAGTGCCCAAATTTAAACAAATAAAATCACAATAGAAGGATTGTTTCTGTCACCATTAGGAAACTGTCATAGGCACTTTAAATTCATTTCTCTCAAACACAAGATTACCTGTCTGACCTGTCTTTGAATTTGGGAAGCTGTGATGAAGGACAGACAATACGGCTGTGCTCACCTGGGTAGATGTTTTCAGGATGAACTGTCTCACCAAGTAGCACGATTCCTGGTTACACTGAAATGACACCACCTCTCATTTATTCCATGAACGAAATGATTCTGGTCCACAGGTCATTGCTCTAAATTTGTGAGATAACTTCAAGCAGCCTGTAACAAATATCCTTCATTGTGTGACTGTTAGAGATACATACCTGATCATTCTCATGATTAAGCTATCCTCTTCCCTATAGATCCAGCAACCTGAGGCAAAATTTTCCAGGAAAATACCCTGGATGATGTGGAATGAGAAGTTCTAAGAGAGGACAGCTACCTCCTGCAGTCTTAAGGGACTGATTCAACTACCCAGGCATAGTGCATGTTGCTATCTAAGAGTTCCCGAAGCCATTGGCATGAGACTGGTAGACTTAGTACCTCAATTAAAGGAGATTTGTGTACTTCTGGAGCAGTAGCTGCCCTGCTAAATTACCTCCATCTTTGATTTCTGAATGGTGACATAACTAATATGTGCAAATCTACATAAAACCAAATGTTGTTTGTTTATTGTTCTAATACACACACTGGAAACAGTAATTGAAGGCATAACTGTGGCTACTCTATAAGTGAAATTACAAAGTGTTCTCTTAGCTTAGATTTAGAAGTCACTGTGTCTTAAGGCAGTCCTTTAAACTGTGCCTATCTCCTCTGTGAATTGAACAGTTTCAAGTTACAGGAATACTTAACCCGAAATGTTGCATTATTAATTTCAGGTAGTTTATTATAACTGATATTTCCATGGAAACAGGTTTTTGATATTCATTGCAAATTATAGTGCTACTATTCTATGAACTCCGTGAAAATTATCAGTATTAATTCCACAGATTTTATTTTCACATTCCTCGATAAGTGTGTTACGATGCTGACGCTATTCAATTTGCAAGCTGGTATTAGCTACCTTCTTCCAGACTATGTTGCAATGACTACTGCCAAGCACTTGAAATGCTTTCTCAAATAGCATAAGGAAAGCTATTGGAGGAGTAAACACTGCGGTTGAGAATAAAAATGACCTCTCTACAGGGTACGTGTCTAAACCTATTTCAACTACAATGTTAAGTTGATGCTTTGTTGAGGCCATGAACTCCATGAAGCAGAAGAATGGAAAATTCATCTCTGCTAAAATGGAATTAGGCTATCAGATATCAAGGGGTGAAAATGGAAATATGTATGTTTTGAGATATTAAAAGAAAGGGAATACTACACTGCTTTCCTTTCTTTTATATATTTTCATTTGGGTTTGCTATATAGAGAAACTTCTTCCTAAACTGGGAAGTCAAAGGTTCACAGGACTCTAATTGACATTTATAGTACAATATCGGAGCTAAACACACTGTTCAGTAAAAGGAGGGGTCTTCGTTCTACAAAGATATTTCTTTGCATTCCTTTGTACATACAGTTCTCTGTTTTGCCTTATTTTTCAACTAACTAACCAAATAATTTAAAGTGGCCAGGAATAGAAATATTTAAAATGTTTTTTTTCTAACTTGTTTGGGTATCACCTAACAGGTTGCAGGAACTATTGTAATGGAAATACATCTAGAACTGTGGTATAATTGACACTTTTAACAAAAGGCTCAGATAATAATAATCTCAACTCTTTTCTTAAATTTATACAAAAGAAAAATGGTAAAATAAACCCTAAAATAATAATGTAACTGTCTTAGTTAATTAATACTTAATATGTTACCACTGCTATCATCAGGCCTTGCAAAGGATGTGGTGTCTATTGCCTCTGTTGCATGATTCTTGTCTAGCCAAAACATTTCCTGAAATGATCATGGGAATACTGAATAACACTGTTATCTATCAATACTCTCATTTTATAACCATTAGTAACCAGTAAAATCAGCTTAGAAATGTGATTTATTTGGCAGAGACACTACTAAGGAGAGTAAAACATTACTGTGGGAGAGAGGTTTTATAAAGTGTTTTTTCATTGAACACCAATCTCATTATGACTTCTGAAATTCAGACAGAAATGACATATTCTCCGCAGAAAGATAAGAATTTCCATGAGGATGCATCTTCAACTGAGTTAAAGAAGATGCATGTGGTTAGATTTCCCTTATGTTAGGAAAAAAAAAGCCCAGCTGATATTTTATTTTCTTTTAAAATGAAATTGGGAAAATAGTTTTTCCAAGCACAAGAGGAGCAATGCATTAGATAGGTTTCATGGAAATTATCAAGTACCATATCTAGAAATAATTATAATTGGTATGTTTAGTACTAACAGTGAGAACACCTTCTTCAGGTAGGCTGATATGCAGTTAAATATGTTTACATTTTGATATCTAAAATGGGATTTGCTGTTATAATTATCTCCCTGTAAGAAAATCTTGCAAAAAATACTGAAAGCAAGAAAACCTAAGAAACTTCTGCTGAAATTACAGCTGAAACACCCTGGAGGAAAAATTATTACCCCATCTTCACTTCACACCTGCATTTTTCTTATTTTTCTTAGATAGTAGCTTTTTCTCATTAGAAGTCTTAAAGTCTTTTATATCTCTTTGCACCAAGAAAACTAGAAATCAAGCTGAAAACTACTAGATATCAGACCAGTGTCCTTTTATCCACAGTCTCTCTGTTTATTATATTACTTTTTATAAAACTCCATAGTATTTATAGTATTTCTGGTAACACCTTCTACTGGATAGCACAGTTCAAAGTGTGTGTGCTACTTTTGTTAAACAGATTAAGCAGAGGTTACTAAAAATAAAACTTTTGGGGAAGTTAATATCTATTTCAGATATGTACTGAATAATTACAACCTAAATTAGTCTTGGTTATCCTTCAGCTTATAAATTAAAAATTGGGCCTGTCAAAAGACTACTTGTAAAAGTTAAGGTAACACTTCCAATTACTTTATTGAGCTCTATACCATCTAGTGGGAAGTAATTATTTAGATACTTACAGTGTAAATATATGTGTGTGTCAGTGTGTGTATACACAGAGTGTGTGTGTGTGTGTGTGTGTGTGTGTGTGTGTGTGTGTGTGTGTAGACAGTGTTTATTTATTTAAAACTGATAAAATGATAATATGTATATGCACTTATTTAACTGATAGAATACAGATTTACACTTCTGCCTTCTACCAAAAATTCTTTTATATAGATAACCTGGGGGACTACGTAGAGGAATATTAGTCATTGAACACCCACAAATGCTAGACATATTTACAGCTTGAGCATGGGATTAACTACTGTGGCATTTATGCTTAATGGTAGTCATTAAATTTAAGTGTTCTAAATGAAGAAAATCAAAGAACCTGTTTCAGCTATAACCAAACAAGAACTCTTTTTCATACAGACGGCCTTCACAGATGGAGAGTTTGCTTCTACTTTAACGTTTTTAGTATCGTCAGATAAGAAGTACATATTCATTAGAAGCCAGCTCAACTAAATTCTAAAATTTGAACACTGGGAATTTTAAATGTGTTTCAGCACCAAATCATAAACAAATTTAGTTCTCAAGTGCAGTTTTCTACATGGGAGAGAGACAAGTATTCTCCTACTGTGATCAGTTGATGGTTAGGGAAGAATTCACCTACATGAAGTTAGCCACTCTTCAGAATGATTCTTTTTCTTGCTAACTAACTGGCTTTTTCATAGTAGTTAATATGGGTCAATTATATGAATACTTAGAAGGTAAGCTTCCTGTGACTTTAATCATACAGAAAATATAGAAAATAAGTAGTGTGAAATGAGATCTATGTGGCTCATGTTTTCATTTTTACTGATTCTTTCATTTGCCATGAAGTTAACTAGAAGCGATATTTTCACAATGTAGGAATTATCTTCACTTGAAATTTTGATTTATTTTTCTTCTACTGAAAGTCCTTAGCACAAAATGAAACCTCATGTCTGTTTAAAATGCATTTCTTAAGTATGAGAAAATAGACAAATTATGTATTTTCTTTCAAATAACCATTTAAGGGCACATTTCTGTTACTGAGATCTTTTTAAAACTTCAGAGGCTGCTGGTCATTGAAAATCTATATTTTCCATTAGTAATTTCCAAATATGCAATACACATTGCAATTTTTTGTCTTTTTCTATACTTTTCTTCATGTGCAACATTCACAAACTCATTATTTCTACGATCCCTTACCATTACTTTTTCCCATGAAAAAGCACATATTCTAATCAAATCTCAAAATTAGTAGAGAATGTGAACATAAAATATCTGAAGGAACCACATGTGGGAGATCTTGATTTATTCCAGGATGAACATATTGACATTTCAATCAAAATTCTGCAGTAATGAAATATTCTTTAAAATTCTAAAATTTCCCAACGAAAATAACAATAACAAAACTCTCAGTGATTGTGCCAATCACAATTAATCTTCTGGATTAACTTTACACTTCCTTAACAGCAAGTAAGCTGACTATTTTGTCCTCTTGACTGAGCACTGTCCTATGGCTATGTCCATTTAAAGCATGCATTTTGAGCCACACTAATGTGCAATTGCATGAATGCAAACACATGGAAATACTACCTCAGGAGCAATTTCAACTATTAGTCTGAGTGAGGATTAAACACAGGGTATTTGGATGTGCAGTACTGCAAGCCTAATTAAACACACAATTGCCAATAAAGCTTTAAAACTAGTCTTATTGCACATATAAAATAATTGCATATACAATTTGGCTTTGTCTTGCATCGTGCTTCACACATTTATTTTTAAATAATAGCTCACTTCTCATGGCACTGCTTTTCTCTGAAAAAAATTACTTCAGGTTTTATTTGTTTCTGTGTATTTAGATTTATGATTTCTTTCTTTTCAGTTCCAGTATGAAAGTAATTTTCTTCACATTTAAAAAAAATAATACCAGGGAAAAGTTTAGCAAATATCTTTATATGTGTTTATTTTCATCAGTACTATTCTCACAGTCTTCCAAAATCCGTATAATTAGATAGATTTTCACAATTGGTCACTAGATTACCAAAAAAAAAAAAAAAATCTGCTTTTTTTTTTTTGTCAGAATAGATATTTTTCTTCTATCAGAACACATATACACAGCCATGGGAGTAAGGGAAACTAGAAGACATTTCATATCAGATCATTGGGAAAAAAATATATGTATCATCATTGGAGCAGTGTGGGCTTTTCTGGACCACTCTTAGTTCAAAAGACCTGAGTAAGCTGGAGAAAGCAGTTTCAAAAACTGATTTTTTTGTGTCAGTACCGAGACAAAACAGATTAGAAAGAGGAATGCACCAGCCTATACCAAACTTTCTATTTAGCCATGTCTAATGCCTAATCACCATTCACAGAGCTGGTAGAACCAGACTTAGCTCTTCAGAGTTGATCTCCAATGGAAATTCTTTATCATCTATGTTTGCCTTTTACCACTACTAATGATTGCTTTAAATGACTCTATTTTAATCTTTTAACTTACTTTGAGCACAGAGATCTCAGATCCTGCAGATCTACATCACCTAATCTGCATAAGGCAATACAGGGGAAAACAACAACAGGGAGTTCTTCACCTCTCTTTCTCGCCCCCATGGATCTTAGGCTGCATGCAGGTGAGGCTGCATATCTATTTAGCCTTTCCAGTCAGATCAGGACTGTGTGTCTTCCAGGTTGTGTAATCTGAAAAACAAAGATGTTTTTTGGTTTTGCCTCTTGAGTTCTTGTTTAAACATGAACAAATTAATCAAGTACCTGTTTAGGTGGGATATGTTCCATTCAGAATTGCCACTGACAAATGTGTTTCAGGAAGCGTGATGGTAGTTTGGGTTGTTTTTCATTTCTTGTTATTTGCAGCAGAGAAAGACAGGGTGAATTAATTTGGGACAGAATAGATGGGAGAGATGAGATGGAGCTAATTTAGAAGTCCCGTAAAACTGTTTCTCTCTTTTCCTTATACCACTTATGACAGGAAAGCAAATACATGCTCATAATAATTCTGCTGGCATCAGTGGAGTTATTCTGGGGAATAATTTGACCTTCAAATTCTAGTTTTCCATTTCCCTACACCTTTTTGAAGTCACAGATACCTACTCTGAATAAACACAGTAATTGTGGTATTTGGTGGTTTATATCTACTGCACATATAGGCTGAATTAACTTATTAAGTGGGAAGGCTTAATGTGGTGTGACTGGACCACCCTAAATCACCACTCTCACCACTCCCCTCAAAGCTGCATCACAATTACTATTGTTACTCTGCTATTTATTATATATTGTCAAGGCCCTACATGAGATTTAATAAGTGCGCTTTAAACACTTCTATTGCCATTTGATTAATGCAATTTTTACTGAAAATGCAGGTTTCAAATATAAGTGCAGTTTTTTTGATTTATCTATGGTATAAATGTAACATTTTATTCACATTTTCTTTTGTAACCACAAATTAAGTTGGAAAAGCTTCTGGAGGTCATGTAGGATACTGGTGTCTTTTCAGACGCTGCTAGACATCTGTTCTGTACTTGAATTCTGAGACGCTGCTGCTAACATCCCCAGAGGAAGCTATCTAACCTTTCAGCTGAACAGCTGAGCCACTAATAGCATCCCAATTCAACTGCCCATGCACTTACATCTAGTGTTATTTGAGGTTTCCCAGTAGGCGTTCCATGACCTTCAGCAGTCGCACAAGTAATGCCTGGATCTCTCCTTATTCTCTCCCCTACTTCCATGTCAATGTGCTTGGTTAGCTGTAGAGCACTTTGAATGGCACATTAATGTTTAGGCAATCTGAAGAACTGTAAGTTACTAAAGATAGGCTTATACATAAGTGAAGCATGTAGTTCAAGGTCTGAAATTTCAGTAATTCTTGAGTAGCCACCACTATTTGGCAAACACATCTTCCCATTTAACCCACAAGTTCTCTAATTATGTAGAAAACATCTGTTTATGTTTATTTAGACCATAATCTAAATATTGTGCTCTAAACTTCAACAAGGGAAAGTACCAGAATCTGCACCTGGCATGGGGCAGCCCTGGATGTTCATACAGACTGGGGAATGAGGTGCTGGGAAGCAGTGCCGAGGAAAGTGACCTCGGAGGCCCGGTGGATGGCAAGTTGAATGAGTCAGCAGTGCCCTGACAGCCAGGAGGGCCAACCATGTCCTGGGGGGCATCAGGCAAAGCATCAACAGCCAGTCGAGGGAGGGGATTGTCCTGCTCTGCTCTGCACTGGGGCGGCCTCACCTTGAATATTGTGTGCAGTTTTGGGCACCACAATATAAGATACTAAGGTCTTAGTAAGGAAGAGGAGGGGCAGACATTGATAGAACCTAAGGGAATGGTCTGAAATTGTGTCAAGTGAGGTTTAGGTTAGATATTAGAAAAAGGCTATTCGCACAGAGAGTGATTGGGCACTGGAACAGGCTCCTCAGGGAAGTGGTCACAGCACCAAGCCTGACAGAGTTCAAGAAGTGTTTGGACGATACTCTCAGGTGCATGGTGTGACTCTTGGGGATGGTCTTTTTCAGGGCCAGGAGATGGACTCGATGATCCTGATTGGTCCCCTACAACTCAACATATTCTGTGATTCTGTGATTTTATGATAGTTGCAAATATTTGGCATTTCTCTTCTTCTGTAGCCATCAAAGTGTTTCTCCACTTGATCTTTTGAAGGTGATTCCAATTTCATCAGAGAACCCCTGGCATGTACTGATATGGTGAACACAATTCATTTACCTATTTGTATCTATTTAGTAGTTATTTAGTGACATATAAGATATTCTGAGGCATCCTGCACTTGGATATCACCTTTTGCTCTCTAAGACTTAGTTCTTAGTCTGACACTGTATCTACCATATTTTTACTGACTTACTTGTATATAAGAAGTTCCAGAAAAATGTGCATTTCAAATCTACTTGTCTTCTGGATTATTGTTTTTCCTATTGACTGAGATTACATCCTTCTCCCCTAACTCACTGATGTTTTGTGCATATTTGCAACTCTGTTAAGTAAGAAGCCAGATGCACAGATTACCAACAAAAGTTGATCACTAGAAGAAGAATGGTACAATACATTGAATCATTATCTGATCTTCGTATTTTACATTTCACTTACAGACTTTTCTTGATTTAAGTGTATATGTGGTACTTACATGGTGTAAATAAGTGTTGCGCTAGTTGCTCATGTACACACTCTTCTGATATCCAGAGACAAGGGGATCTCTATGGCATTCCCAAATGATGAAAATCCATCCAAACTCCTTAGAATATGGCAGGCTGGCATTTCAGAGATTGGATAGTTAAATTAAAGTTTATCATTGTGATCCACTTTTGACATTAATTTTTGACAGAAGTAAACAAATATCTGGACTGAAAGTTAAGAAAACAAAACAAAAAAAAAAGTTTTGTTTAATAGCTTTTGATTTGTGGGATTTTCCATTTATAAGTAAAGAGTTCTCAGTGTAAAATATTTTATAAATATCTTAGCTTTCAGAAAAAAAAAAAATCAGTTTTTCTCAGTCCTCCAAAATAGTATGCTGAGGAACTAAAAGAAGCATATCAGAAAAATGAGTACTTATCAAAAGTGCTGAGTAAAGGTCATGTCTTACTTATTCACTCAGAAATAACAAGAATAAATGCATTAGGTAATCTGCAGCAATAGATCTGTACATTTCTTGCATTATATGAAAGTTATTCTATTGAGTATTCCTACTTCTGCAAAAAGATTTTGTATCTGCTCTAAACATTAGAGCTGGATACTTTGAAATTCCGGAGACAAATGATTTCTTGTCAGTTAGTGATTCTGCCTTTCGGTACACTGGCATTCAAAACTATTTTACATGGCTTGGAGGGAATATAAAGATTTTCTAAGAAAACTATAAAAATGTATGCTATGTATGTAATTTGCAATTCCTGTCCTTTGTAAAATGAAAAGAAAAATGCAGCTGAATAAATATCTATCACTTGAACAAAAGAATTTTGTTGTGCACATCTATTTATAAGCAATGAATTCACTGCATTCACAGAGCTACACAATATTATACCCTTGTGCTATTATACAGTAGTTGATGAGCAGGAAGGAATGATTTTTGCGAAATATTATTTTTATCAGAAACTGTCAGAAACTGCATTTTAAACCTTGAAAATATATTTATAATATGAGGCATTCCGCAAGATTTAGATCCTTCCTAATTCAATATCAAAATTGAATATCTGTTAATTATTCCATTTAAATTCTATAATAATTGCATTTTAAAATATATGCAGCACACTCAAGGTTATTATGAAAAAACAATCTCAAACTCTTCATAAAAATGTTTGTTAAACATTTAGTCTTGCATCAAGTGTTCAGATATTCATAACTTATCCAGATATGTGTATTTCAGTCCTAATTGCAGCCACATGAGCTGTGCTTGGGTGTTGGGGCACTACCAGCCCAGAATCTGTGTGCAGTACAGACAGCAAATGAAGTCAAGCCAGATCCTGTTGAGCTAGCAGATTTTATGGAGTTTGTTGTATAACTATTTCGTTTAAGATCACTGTCCAGAGACAAACGGACCCTCATATTTTTCGTGCTCTAGCAGAATTGTAAAAGCATTAAATAGG
>VXAY01001422.1:57768-69466 GCA_013399855.1 Oxyruncus cristatus | reverse complement strand
AAAAAAAAAAAAAGCATTTATTTTTACTGTGTGTGCATTGATATTTAATACATTCTTAAGAACCTATAAAATACCAGGGTGCTGGAGATGAGTACAATAACAATTTGAAGAGGAAAGCAGATTCACATCATTCTATATTGTTTCATTTGCAACTATATGGATTCAGAGTATGATATCCACTATTCTGTATATACTTGTGACTTCCACTGCAGTACCAATTTAAACACCACTCCTTTGTTCAGTGTGATTAACAGGCACAATCCCGTGCTTACATTACACATTTTTATAGGATTGAGGAGGAGACAACTGACAAAATGAGGACAATATTATGAGACAAATTTTAACTGCTAAAATGAGTGATAGCTGACAAGGCCTGCTGGTAAAGGATCCAACAGGTCAAAGAAAAAAATCAAAGGAGAGAGAACGTGCTGTAAAGGAAACAGCTGATAAAAGACAGATTCTGGCCTTTCAGGAACACTAAAGGGGAATAGAGGAAAATAAAGGCATTCACTGTTTCTGCTTCTGATAGCAGCAGACAGAGGAAAGTGTGACTGTCAGTACAGCATTTTCAGTAAATAAATAAATAAATACAACCATGCTGGCAGCAGTCAGGCTAAGTTTGATATGTTAAGACATTTTAGAGGAGACTGCCACTGAGATTTCCAACTTGCTCTTCTGCCTTACAGGGATGAGATAACATTTGTTAAAATATTCAGACTTTGGCAGGCTTTTACGAACCAAAAGGAGCTTGTGAATCTTTAGAATATTACCTGTCACTGCTTGAATATTCTTCTTCCTGTAGATTTTTAAACTTCTTTATGTTGATTCCATGTCTGCAACTCAAGATTAATTCACACGACACATCAAGGGAACAATTGGGGTGATGTCAGGTAGTCACACAACACCATTTAAATTACTAAAATGCACTCAACAGACCCATGTGGCTGGCATATATTACACGAGATCTGCAGGAAATCTGGGGGTGGTAGGTATCAACCAGGTGTTAATATATAGTATCTAAAATGTCACCACGTTCAGGCTCTAGAATTACACACCTTCCTTCACTTTTAGTAAGAACAGATGTTCGCCTCAGTTACTCCCCAAAATCTCCCTCAAGATTAGATTTTCTATCCATGCAAATAGTGACTATGCAAGGGTGGCTCTGTGTTTGTGTTTTGCATGCACAAGCAGGACCAGAAGATAAGCATGCTGTAGTATATTACTAAGACTATAAGTTATCTCCAAGCAGGGTGTTTGTTTTCCATCTGCAAGGATCTCACAGGAAAAAAATGTTCTTTAGAAAGCTGTTTGGACTTCAGCTCTCAAGCCTCTAAGGCAACCTTTCAGTCAGGCACAATGTACCTCTGGTGGAATGACTTATCGCATGGCACTGTAATTTAGAGGTGATATCACTGAAGTTATTAAGGTCACACACATCCAAGCCACTGGGAGAAGAAAAAATAAAGAGGCCTAATGAATTATGTAAAAGCAGCGTTTCTGCTGCAATCGCCATTCCTATGTTTTCCAAGTTACATATTTCTCAACAAATAGCACATGCTTCAAAATTTCAGCGAGACTGCATGCATTCCCATGTACTGCCTTTGGTAGATGAGGTAAAGAATTTATTACTAACAAACTGTTTTCTATGTTCAGAACTATATAGAACAGGTTATTTATAATAAGGAAAAATATCACTTCAACATAACTAATTTGTTATATCTGATGACAAATATTCTTCCTGAAAAAAAGTAATAGCATATCAACAAAATGTATAACACTTTCATCAGGCAATAGATCTGGGTTTTTGATCCAAGCGTTTTGTGTCATCTAGATAATGTTGTCATTCAATCTTTATAATCAGATGCAGTCTATTCTGCCCCAGCTACTAATGTCGCCAATTTGATATCTCCTTTTTAAAACACTAGTTTTCCCAAGAGAATTAGAGTAATGCCTTTGAAGACTGAATTTGACTGAAGAGTTTAGAGTAACAAAAAGAACACAAAAACAACATAGAAGTTTGCCAAGATGGTTTCTAGCTATGTGTATTGAGTCTGGCTGAGATGGCGTTCATTTCCCCGCAGTAACCCTCACAGTGCTGTGCTCTGCATTGGTAGCCAGCAGGGTGTTGATAACATACTGGTGATTTGGCTATGGCTGAGCACAGCATCAGCACTGTAACATTTCTTCCTCAATCGAGGGCAAGACCCTGGGAGGACACACATTTAGGTCAGCTGACCTAAACTGAGCAAGGGATACTCCATACCATATGATGTCAGCTCAGATATAAAAGCTGAGGCAAGGAGCAGGAAGGCAGGCATTCACTGTCTCCAGTGGCTGCCTGCTGAGGAACCATTACATGTGCTGAAGCCCTGCTTCTTGGAGTGGCCAACCATTGCTACTCATGGGAAGTAGAGAATAAACAGTGTTATCTTTTGCTTTTGCATGTGCAAGCTTTTGCTTTGCTTCTGCTTTAATAAACTGCCTTATCCCAACCCATGAGTTGTTTTCCACCTTACTCTCTCCCCTGTCCAGCTGGGAAGGGGCATGATAGAGTAGATGGGTGGGCACCTGTCATCCAGCCAAAGTCAACCCACCACACTATCCTAGATGAGTTAATGATATTAACATCCTTCTGGAGATGTGTTATTTGCTCTAACCTAAACCAGGAAAAATCTCAAAATTTTCACCTGGTCCCCATTTAGTCAATTACATGAAAAAATCTTTAACAGCAGGAATTCAGTCTGAAAGACTGAAGGAAACAATTTTTCACTAGATTATTATCCTATTTTTTGTCATAAATTGGCTTTTGCTTAGCTGTCTGTGTCTCCTATTCACAAAGAAATTTGTGCACAGAGTTGATTTTATAAACCTGGATCATTCACTTTGGATTCCTGTGAAATTCAAGGAAAGATTTTTATATCTGTTATTGTGATACACAAAATCTATCTTGATGAATTTGAAACCAAAATAAAACACAAAAGAATATTTTAAATATCTGTTCTCAAATTGACATAAGCCAATGGTCAGGGAAACTGTGCAACTGGGTTGCATCTGTGCTAAAAAATTAAGATAGCACCAAGAAAAAGTAGCATAGAATAGCCTGTGCTGACAGTCTCAAACTCTCTGAATTTCCAAAACAACAACTAATCCTGAAGTTTCTCCATGGCCCATGCCTAGTTTTGAATTATGCCTACGATCAAAACCCATGTAAAAGGCCTTTATAAGAGTGCAGAAGGATGAATTATCAAATTTCAGGCTGAGAAGATTCCCTGCCACTATTTTATTCATGAGTACAGAAATATCTTAGTTACTAAAATACTAAATTTCAGTGCTTTTTATTTCAACACCAGATAATTGTGAGCAGAGTCTGAACTCTTATAACTGTGAAGCCCATTCTGAAACTAGATGACATGACTTTTTCAGTCCATTCTAACACTGGAGTGATGGATCTTACTTTACCTAATATTTAGCATGCATGAGCATAGATACCAGGTGTACTGATCCTGTTCACAAGTCAATTGTGTATCGAGCAGTTAGTGATCTACACAGCAATTAAACTGAGTAAGTCAGAGTCTGTGCTGCACTGTCCTGGGCCGTGCCAACAATTACACTATTAGCAAGGCTGTGCCTTTGCCTGAAAGTCCAGCAAGAAGTTCTCATGTAACCTTCTCTCTATATAACAGCAGGAATGATACATAGAGTTGTTTTATATTGAGACAATCTTAAAAAAGCTCAAAATACCAAAAAAGGAGGAGTTTCTCTTCAGGAATAGGATCTGCTCAGCTTGCCATGAGTGAATCCATCTGGGGTCTGCCTGAGGGTGCGTGAATGCAGGGCTCCCGGCATCTGAAGGGGCATGAGATTTACTCACTCTCTAAGAAAGATTTACCCGCTATCTACATTCCTCTTTTTAGTCTGCCTTATTTAAGTGTCTATTTTATCATGTCACTTGGTCATGGGCCTTTCCTGATCTCTTTCTGAGATCCAGGAAGAGCCTTACACTATCTCTTTCTCACACTGCAGCTCTACCTTGATGCAGAAAACCTTGACCAGTAAAGATCAGTTCCCTCAGCTGTGGTGCACCCAGCAATGCACCGGTGGATGTGGCGCTCAGGATGTTCCATGAGAGGCTACCTAGTTCTTCATAGGAAAGGGCTACAAACATACAAAGCTTTCAGGAGTGGACTGAAGAAATACATGGGAGCGTTTGACATGTAGTTGTGTTCTCCAGTACATTAAAACTGAAAAAAAAAAAAAAAAAAAGTAAGAAATGAATTCTAAGTTTTCATGTTATTTGTTTTATTTTTTTCTCCAGTGAGACATAATGAGGGTCTGGAAATATCCTCATAAATATCCCACTGAATAGGGAGGGAACCATCTCCTACAGATTCTGGGCCTTACACAGGAGCAGAAGCAGTGTTTTCACTGTCTTTTCCTTTTCACCCTTGTAATTATTGCATAATGCTTCCTCCTAGAGACAAATCACATCCCCAGCCAAACATAAATGACTGATGTCAAGTCTCTTAACACATACAAATATACTTGTTCTGAACCTTTAAAAACCAATCAATTCTTCTGGAAACCAAGTTTCTTTAATAATGTCCTCCCTCCAGACTAAACAATCCCAGTTCCCTCAGTCTCTTCTCATGAGACCTGTTTACTAGACCCTTCACCAGCTTCATATTCCTTCTTGAGGACGATTCCTCTTGTCCTATCACTTGTTACTTGGGGGAGAAGACTGAATCCCACCTTGCTACCTCCTTTCAGGTAGTTATATGATCCCCCCTCATCCTCCTTTTCTCCAGGCTAAACAACTCCAGCTCCCTCAACTGGTCTTTATAAGACTTGTGCTCCAAACCCTTCACCAGCTCTGTGCCCTTCCCTGAACATGTTCCAGCAGCTCTATGTCCATTTTGAAATAAGGGGCCCAAAATAGAACACAGTACTCAAGGTGTGGCCACACCAGTGCCAAGTACAATGTGACAATCTCATTCCTGATCCTGCTGGCCACATTGTTTCTGATACAAGACAGGATGCCATCAGCCTTCTTGGCCATCTGGGCACACTGCTGGCTCATATTCAGCTGGCTGTCAACCAACACCACTAATTCCCACCCGGTAGTTTCAAGCCAGTCCTCCATTCCTCCAGTCTCCTACAACAAGAAAGAATTGATACAGTTTATTTTAGATGCCAAATTTCAGATGAGATGAATTACATCTTGTAAGTATCCATTTTATAGTGAAGGGATTCTATGCAATTAATCCAAATGTAGGATATTTATCTGACTTCAAGTTCTGTCATGGTGTTTATTTGAAAAGGCAGAATTAAATGAAGAGATCTGAGTATAGCAAACTGTTAATGATTCCCAGGAAAGTTATGTGTCTTTATAAGGAAGCATAACTAAATGAAGATTTTGGGTTCAGGTGCATCTTTGAGCAAAGGATCTTCTGCTATTATTAAGAATGATGACAAGAGTTACAGTTTCAGCCTGTCACTGATTGAACAGGTAGGAGTGAAGGCATGACATGCTTCAGGATGTTAATTCTTCCTTCATATTTATGTCAAATCAAGTTATGAAGATACTGCAAAAACATCTTTTCTCTGTCAGATACTGATTTCGTATGTTCCAATAAATTAGGTCTTATTCTCTTAAATGACCTGTGTGCCCATGAATAGGAATTTCACAAAGTCATTTTCAAAGGAAATGGAAAATACTATCAACATTTAATTTCTTTATCATTTATTGCATTTTGTCCTATAAAAAGGATGTAATAAAAGAAAAATTTCACATTTGAGATGGATGAGGAGATGTTATCTGACAGCTGCTTTCTACCTTTGCTACAGGATGCTGGATTCCAACTACCCTATTTAACTGAAATACAGATATCTAAGCTTTGCTAGTCAGCTGGAATTAATGAACAAAAGTAATCCCATCTAGATAATAGTACTGACTCATTTTACTTCCCTTAGATTCCTGTGTTAATAGATATATCTCCCTCTGCAAATGTGTATTTCTCTGAAGTGACTATGAAAAAAGTCTAAATAGACTTATTTGAATTTAAATGCTTAGCTATTAGGTGTTAGAATTTTGGTGGGATGAATTTCAATCTATGTGAGAAATTAAAATAAATACACATGAAACCCCCCAATTTGTCATTTATAATCATACATATAATATTGTGCGTATGTATATAAAATAGTGTACATATAAACATATAAATATGTTTATATTATATATATAGTTTGTAGTTAACATTTATTAACTGTTATTCTTTAGGAAGATAAATAGATTTCTTTTGCATAATAATTCATGTTACAGTGCAGCTGAATTCTTACAATGTTCCTTACTCTAAAATGATTGTATGGGTGATGACATGCAGAGGAGTTTCCACCAGCACCACACAGGTTCCAAAGAACTGGTGGCTTTAAAATACATTTTTTTCACACTTGTGATTACTCACAGTTGCTCTCAGTCAGTTCACGTTTTTCAGTGGAGAAAGTTGGCTTCTAGAAACAGACTCTACTGAGCAGACTATGTGTGTGCTAGCAGATATACCTGTTAAGGCGATGTCGTAAGAGATTACCTCCACATCCACAATAGAGCACAGAAGGACAACAGCAGGAAGGGGAATCCAAATAATACTCTGCCCTCATTACTTTCTGGCCCATGGCAGGAGTCATCAGTCCATCAAAGCCCCGCCCCCACAGCGTGCAAGGGGGGCACCAAGGCAAGCAGTAACCTGATTTAAGCGCACAGAGGAAGGCACACCTTGTCTGGCCCTGTCCCAGGGCTGTCCCTGGAGAGCCTCAGACTCCATGTTCACATGTTGGACCTCCTTTTGGACTGAACTGGGTTGTTGCCTGAGGTCGTGGGACTAGTAGAGACTGAAATGTTAATGGTTAATGACTCAAACAATTGGGTGCTTTGCTGAGGCCAGATTTGCACCCTGCAACCTAAGTGAAGGAGGAGAGTTTTGTGTGTGTGGTAGCCAAACCTCTCATTCCCATAAGACAAAGGGGGTGCACACCCACCAGCAGAGGATGACCACAACAAACCAATCTTTGTTTAGATAAACTGGTTGAACCCTGCAACTTATTGTATACCTGATAACCAGTGACTGATGTCTTAAACAAGCTGTTTTCTGGCCAGATAATGGAAAAAAGCCAATAAGAAGCAGATCCTGATGTCTTCTGTCATACCAATTTGCTCTGATAAGGCACAAATGACTCAACTACACAGATGTCAGAAGCAGGGCCAAACATCTGTCATGGTTTAGAGGGGACCATAAATCACCAAAGACCCCTGAAGCACCCACAGACTCATTATGGGTCCACCAGAGGACTGTACATGATCCACAGTTGCAACAGACAGTGTAAAATTCCCCTTGAACCTGAATGTATATTATCCCAAACTTTGTCTTTCCTGGGCTTCCCCCACCCCCCATGGATCAAGACTGTGACCATCACTTTGACCAATACACATTAAAATTGCAACAATCAAGTCCCATAACTGGATCCATGGGTAGTGATATCTTTCCTCTTCACTATCCATTCTTAATCTTTCTTTCTCTTTCTTTTCCTTATGTATTTCTTTAAGTCGTATTTTTATATTTTTATAGAGATAATAACCACAACAGCTACATACCCTTTCCATTGTAACCAATTTGTTCTAAAATAAACCTATAAATATATACATGTAAGTATATAAACACCAGTTGTTCAGTGTCATTTCTCTTTAATCCACCCTAAGGGATCTATTATTAACAAGAACCTCAGTTACTCTGCCTTCAGAAGCAGGTCATTAGTTAAACTGGTGTCATAGACAGGATCCCTTGGATGTGGTGGAGTGATCAAAAGCTGTTGTAGGGTTTTCCGGAGTGACCTGGACCTGAAGGTTTTCTCCTGGAGGAAGTCTGACTGACCACCACAGGGTAGTGGGGAGAAGCACACTGTCCCCCTAGGGGGTCAATGACAGATTCAAATAATGATAATTTTTCTCCTCTCAGTACTGACCTAGGCAAATCAAACTTTTTGAAATATTTTCTGCTGCAACCTGGACTTGTTGTGAGGTTTTCTCCTGGAGAAAGTCAAGCTGATCCTCATAGTGTTAAAGGGGATAAAGACATTAACCTCGGTGGATTACTGACCAATTCAAAAGGAATGACCACCCAGGGTGAATCAAATGGGGACTATCCCCCCTTGATGAAATTAAAGAGATAATGCTAACCCCTCTCCTCCCAGTATGACCTGGGCTCATAACAATTGGTATGACCCACACGCAGTGATGGATGAAATTGCAATTCTTGCAACATATATATATATATATGTATATATATATATATATATAAACAGTGGTCATTCAGTGTCGTTTCACTCTAATCCACCTCAAGGGATCTATTCTTGACAAGTTAACCTCAGTTACCTTGGCTTCAAAGGTGAGTCATAATAGGGACACATAATGGCTGTGGGGGTGAATGTTTCAGCTGTGTGCCTGACTTAATACGGAATGCTTTGAGGAGCAACTAAAGGAAGGAAAAATGGATTTAGGTGATTTGGGGAGGAACAAGAATGGACAAATAAATTAATAAGGAGTATAAAGGCCCAGTCGGGTGTCAATAGTTTGGGACTCTTGTCTTCACCTGATCAGCACAGTCTGCCTCATTTAGTTATTAAATTCCTTTCTCACTCTTTCCTGTGGGAGGGAATGGAGGGACTGTATGGGGACCTTGGTATATCAGCTAGAGTCAGACCACAGGCTGGAGGGCCCATGTGTCCTTTGCACCCATTACTGGAGAAGCTGGACTGTGCAGACTGAACTGCCAGTCACTGGAGTAGGACCTCTGGTCACAAGGCCCCTCTGTTAGTGGTGCCAGCACCCGTAGAGGGAATGGGCAAGCAAGTGAGCCTGTGACCACTAGGAAACATCCTGCTTGACTAGCCAGTGAGTAGGTGAAGTGGCCCGGGAGACAGGTGGGGTGGTGCATCTCCGAGAGCAAGATGATAGGAGACTGACTCACATCCTGACCAGATGTGTGTCCGTGTGTAAGGGACAGGGGAGGAGGTGGGGAGGGGAGAAAGGGTGCTCTGTACTAGAAACACGAGTAGGGCTACAGCCTCAAGGGTCCCTACATCCAAATGCCTGCAACCAAGGAGACTATAATCTAGGGGCAGCTACTGAGCTTACTGCATTTGAGGCCAGCTGCTGAAGGGAACCACCTTGTGCATATGTGTACAGATATATACACTCACACAAGCAGACCATCCTGCTCATCCAGGGAGGGGAGCAGATAAGCCTACTGCTGGTGACTGTCTTTGTATGAGTGATGAATGTGTCTATCTTGTTCTGTTCAGTCATATATATATATATTATGTTTATATATATATATGTATGTTCAGCCTACAAAAAAAGAGGGCTTTGGGGTGACCTGATTGTGGGCTTTCAGTACATGAAGGGTGCCTGTAAGAAAGACAGAGAGGGACCGTTTACAAGAGCATTAAATTACAAGACAAGGGGAAATGGATTCAAACTGAAAGAGAGTAGGTTTAGATTAGATTTTAGGAGGAAGTTCTTTGCTGTAAGGGCAGTGAGGCACTGCAACAGGTTGCTCAGAGAAGTTGTGAATGCCCCATCCCTGGAAGTGTTCAAGGCCAGGTTAGATGGGGCTAGTGAAGGGTGTCCCTGTCCATGGCAGGGGGGTTGGAACTCGATAATCTGCAAGGCAGCTTCCATCCCAAACAGTTCTATGACTCTGTGATATATCTGGTGAACATGTGTGCTCTATGTACGCTTGCCTACTGGGAGTACATGCTCAGCTTCACTACAGATTGCACCTGGAAGCTACAGCAGACTCACCTCTGTCAGACTGTTGGATCTGGCCCAATATTCTTCCCTTATGATGCCCACTTACATAAGTGGCTCTGAAGCTGAGCTCTGCTCCACATCTGACTGTCCAGATACAACCAGGTGAATACGCAGATATGCTTTTGGAAGAAAATGTCCCGGTAAATGCCCACAGCTTTAGCCCTGCCCCAGTGGATCCCCAGTTCTTTCTTAGAATTTAGGGTATGCAGTATTTAATCTGTTTTCTCATAAAGTGAGGATGAAGCATAACAAAGCATAACTCACTCTTTCTGATGTGTTGTGTTTCCATATGTTTTACGAATACAGCAGCTTAGCTTTCCTATCACTTACAATTAAGAGCAAACACTGCATTTTCTGTCCTTGGGATATATAAATAGTATACTTTCCTCATGCCACTACCATACTCTTTTCACATTTTAAAATTCAAATATTGGTTCTGTAAAAAGAGTTTTCCAAAACTGCAGTGAAATATTGATTACTGATGATATTTTAAAACACCATGTGAATCAATTCACTTGAATTTATTTCAAGTACCATATGTCTCTTGAGCCACTGAAAATGCAGAAATTTTGTTCAGTATACATTAAAGCTTCTCAAAAATCCAAGGAAAATAATACATCAACTATTAAAAATTCTATAATTATTGCTGGTAGATGTTACTGTCCTTTATGATTAAAAATATTGGATGTCTCCTACACATTTATAGTAGCCAATACTACTTCAGTGCTTATGAATAATAAAAATAGGCATGATTCCAATGTGACTGGCATGAATTCATTACTACTGTTGTTCAAATTTGAGTTTGGAACTCAGAAAGCTAATTGTGATTTCTCTTTTTGTGTTAAGTGAATATGTAGGGGTATGGCTTAGGCTTTTAAATTTTACAGGCCTTAAGTAGAAGAACAAATATGTGATACAAGTGAAATAATTGGTGGGCAGAAAATACGTTTTATTTAATTTTTTCTTCTACTGAAATAGCATCCTCTTTCACTTCCTCAACTGTCACATGAAAAGGGGAGATTTCCTCGACCCTTAGTGTTTAATTTGCAGGTCAGTGCTCCAGGAAAGCCAAGACGCTTGTGCCTGACTAGTCTGTCAGTGTTCCATTATGGGGACCCGTCACTGAACAGTACTGCTGGATTGGAGGGAGATTTTACTGCCCTCTTCAGGGAACTACACAAACAACACAAGGGAGACCCCTCAGCAGGCCTTCCCTCTTTATTAGAGTGTTTTACCTGGTGTCACCAGCTGCCAGTGCCCAGGAAGGGCAGTTTGAGGAATAACAGTCTTTATTAATGTAAAATTGTGACAGGTTAAGGTTTGAAGATTGCCAGTAATAGAATCTGACTGCAAAAACATATTTAAAGCAATATACAGACCAACTTTAATCCCCAATAAAGTATTCAACACATATAGGGTTTGGTTCTTACCCAGTAGGCGTCTCTATGGGGTAGAAGACAGGTTCAGCCTGTCAACTGATCCCAGCAGTTATGATGTAGTCTTCCCTAACTTTTCCCCAATTTTTTGTTGCTGATTTGTGTAAATTTCTCTTGCTTCACTTCTAAAGATACAAAAAAATAAAGTCAAAAAAATATAGAGCGTATGACTAGTGGGGAGTGGTAACTTTGGGATGGAGGTGTGTGTTAATATTATAATTAGGCTTTAATGAATCAAGTTCATTTGAGGACAGAGGTTTAGCTAAAGTTGTTGGCTCAGCAGGACATCTTCTCCTATTTCCCTTGGTTGACAAATGCTATGTGGTTTATCAGCTTCAAAGTACCACCGAGTTCCCTCCTCCCCCCCCCCCCCCCCCGGCTTTCTCACAAGGCTCTCGTG
>VXAY01001422.1:37892-56275 GCA_013399855.1 Oxyruncus cristatus | reverse complement strand
TTCTTTCTTACCTTCCTTTCTTCTTTTCTTTTTTCTTTTTTTATTCCTTAGAGTGAATCAGCTTTCTGCTTCAGAAGAATCATGTTTATGACCTTAAACCAAAAGTAAGAAAGACAGATACGTCAATTCTTGACACTTTCCCACAAAGACCAGACCATCTGGACACTTTGTATTTGTAACAGGTGCTTCTGGGACTTAGAGCCTAATTCTGGCCCAGATTCTGTTCTGTATGGGTGACTCCATTACTGTGTGCAACTGCACATTGCATTAATTGAAGGGACTCAAAAAGGCCAAGTAAAGTAATTAGTCAGTTGGTCATGCAGAAAAGAGACTAGTGGCTTAGTGCCACTGAATGTTGAATGCACAGATGTACAGCACCATCAGCTTTTGCTCTCTGCGGTACTCTGCTAATCTCCAGCAGGTAGAACAAAGATCTGTCTTAGTCCAGGTTTTCAGTGTCCTGGAAGCAACAACATAAATATTATATCCACTTGGGAGTGAAAATCTTAAGTTTGAATGACCTAAAAAAGAAGCCACATCAGCATAAAATTGTCAGAATAGTAAAAGTGCCAGATGGGCCAAATATGGCAGTTAGATTTTTAGGTTCCAGTCTGAGCTTTTAGGCTTATCCAACAGCAACTGGCATATGCAACAGAAGCTATAAAATGTGTATGATTTCTATTTTAGAAGCATATTTTTGGAACTATGCTGTTTTTCTTTGCATGTACTTGACTTTTTTTTTGTAGGCTTAGCTATTTTGACATCAGAGTTTGATCAGAATTGTTAGCTAGTGTCACCTGAAAGGTTGAGAATATGCCTGCTGTGCTACTCATTTCCACTGAGCAGTAGAGCTAAGTGTGGGTAGTGGGGACATTCAAATGCTTGTGAGTGAAACTGGTTTATAGATGAGTTTTTGCTTGGCTTACAGAAAGAACTCGAATTTTCTTCTGCATCTTTCATAGATGCCATATTATGCCATGGTGTTATACATCATCTGGATTGTTGCACTTCCCTGTAAGGTAAAATTTCTAGACTAAACCTTCATTTTGAAAAACCTTATTTTTACTTTCAAAAGAGAACAACCAGAATTAAGAGCTGATAAACTAAAATCACATTTTACCTAGGCCATTATTTTCACTATTATATTAGGTATTACATATACTGTGCCCTTGAGAGAATCATCTGCAGTGTGCATTGCAATGATATACTCCCATTATCTTCACTTACAGAGCTCACTACAAAATGTACGTACAATAGTAAAATGTAATATTTGAAATATTATAAAAATGGCTTCTAAATTCTATTTATTTATTTTAGAACTCTGCGATATTTCACATATCCTATGACAAACAAACAGCATTGTGAACGACTGCCTCAAGGGCAGAGGGCGCTGCAGAGAGACCTTAAAAAGTTAGAGAGGTAAACAATCACCAACTGTACAATGTTTAACAAGGGCAAGTACCAGATTCTGCTGCTGGGATGGGGCAAACCCAGACATTCATACAGATGGTGAGATGCTGGAAAGCAGTGCCGTGAAAAGGGCCCTGGGGGTCCTGGTCGATGGCAAGTTGAATATGAGTCAGCAGTGCCCTGGCAGCCAGGAGGGCCAACTGTGACCTGGGGGGCATCAGGCAAAACATTGCCAGCCGGTCAAGGGAGGGGATTGTCCTGCTCTGCTCTACACTGGTGTGGCCTCACCTTGAATACTGTGTACAGTTTTGGGCACCACAATTTAAGAAAGATATCAAGCTCTTAGAGAGTGTCCAAAGGAGAGCAACAAAGATGGTGAAGGGCCTTGAGAGGAAGCCGTATGAGGAGTGGCTGAGGTCACTTGCTCTGTTCAGCCTGGAGAAGTGGAGAGTGAGGAGACACCTCATTGCAGTCTACAGCTTCCTCACAAGGAGTAGAAGAGGGACAGGTACAGATCTCTTCATTCTCATGACCAGTGACAGGGCTTGTGGAAAGCGGAGATTCAGGCTGGATATAAGGAAAAGGTTTTTCATCCAGGGGTGCTTGAGCACTGGAATAGGCTCCGTAGGAAAGTGGTCACACCACCAACCCTGTCTGAGTTCAAGAAGCATTTGGACAATGCTTTCAGGCACATTACTATTTTAGTAATTTTATTATTTAATAAATATTTCATTTAATTTCATTAATGGGAAAATAATGTTAATAATTTCTAGTGAAGTAAATAATTATTGGTATAAATATAGCTGCATTGCTTTTAGTCCAGCTCTGGACTGGGTTCATAAAATTTGTTCTTTTCCAAGCTCAGATTATCCTTTCTTTCTCTATGTGGGTTAAGGAGGAAATATGGCCTAATTCTTTCTCACTTGTTGAAACTTACAGCTTTTTCCTACTACTTACATTCCTAAACCATGAAAGAAAGTGGCCTACATGTCAAAATAACCGGTGTTACTTCAAATTTTACATTTTAACATGAAAATAACTGCAACAGGTACTGGCATATGTAAACTACTTTTTTTAATCACTATGATGTTTCTAAGGGAGCAGAAGAAAAAATTAACTAAGCTATAATGTTCAGACATAAATCAGTGAAAACGTGAAAGAAACAAGATTTAAATTGTTCTTGAGGAGTTAAAGTGAGGTAAAAAGACAGGGAAAGTTACACGAGCCCAAGATACTGATCTTGTTTGATATTATAGGTTTCAGTATTACTCATCTGCATTGCCTATTTAATTTGCATGAGCAGGCAGGGGAATCACATATCCTGGAGAAAAGGATTCAGAGGGCTGATCATCCTGTAAATTTTTCAGCGGGAATTGTGTATATTCATCTCTTGGGATTACTGAGCATTTTACATGTCATATTTCAGTCCCCTACCTAATTAACATACAGAACAGAGCTGAGAGACAGTACAAAGGGATGATGTGAGGTGTGCAGTGATTTAAACAGAATTGCCAAATCTCATTGTAAGCTCACTGGACTTTTTTAATATCCTGAGCACACAGTGTATGATTAAAAAAAACCCATGTATTAGTTGCTTCAATCTAATTACAAATATTGGAAACAGGTTTATACTTTAGTTGAAATACAGTATTTCTCTGCCCCACAAAATTCATAAAGACTGGACAAATTACCAGTCTAATCTAAATGTTTACGCATCTGAAGTAGTTTATTGTCTTTTTCAAGCCAAGCAGAGTGGTTGTCATAAAATGAATGAATCTTGTTTCAGTTGTAAAAAAAAAAATGTTGCTTGGGAGGTAATGAAGATTGCAGGCACCATACCATCATGTTCTTTTTATTATTTAATTCTCACTTTTCATGTACCTTTGCTAAATTTACTTGTACATGTGTAATTCCAAATACTAATAATCTTAGTGTAATTTGTGTAGTATAAAGACCATATATTGTTTCATCTATGGAATTTCTATAATTCAGAAAAAACTCCAAATAGTTACTACAAAATTGTGCTGAAGTACCTGGGAGTAAAAGCTCACTCTCAAAGTCTGTGAAAGAAAATTTCGTGGCAGCCATCAATACCAATCACCAAAAAAAAAAAAAACAAACACATTTAACCAGCTGGACAACAATGTTCTGAATGGACGTAACGGATGGAGAAACATGAAAAATGTATTGATAAAAAGCAAATATTGACTTGCTAGAAAATCATAACCCTACCAACCCTTATAACTCCCTTCAGATGACCACAGCTTTTTTGATCACCATTGCCATTCATTACTGTGTCACTGCTGCTATGGCTTTTGAAATGATATCATTGAGGATAAACTCACCTGACAGATCTGCCAGATGGCAAACTGATTCAAGGATAACACAACAGTAACTACTGTATGAATTCCTTAATTTATCATAATTTTTCTGCTGGATACTCCACAGATATAGCCTTTCTGAACATCTGGAAATTTCTTCATTATATATATACACATGTGTATGTATTTGGTTGTATATATAAATTATATGATTGAGTGTCATAGTACCTAATTGTTCAGTGTTTCTTAGCAAACATCAGGCATATATCCAAAACATGCCTGATTTTACAATGTTGTCCTTTATATTCAAATTTAACTTACAAAAATCCTACTTAGCCTGTACTTTTCCTCCAATCTAAGCAGTGTAATATTGTCCCAGCAGGGTAGAATAAGGAATAAACAATAAAAAGTGTTTAATAGCACCTTATCTCAGTTATATAATCAAGTTATATAATGAGAAAGATTGCCAAAGTTTTTAGACTCTAAAAGGAAATAACCTTTCTTATTTTCTTCAGTATAATTAATTTAGCCTTGTGAAATTTAATTTGCTGTATATACTTCAACATATGTAAAAATAGACAGGGCTTGTCAAGTGTCAGTATTGATTTACCATAATTTTTTTTTTCAAATTTAGTACTATATTTATATATTTACTTACATATATATTATTCATGGACACTTGACCTCTATTCTTAGTTCTGTGACTATGAAAGGTGGAATCACCCACCTGGACCATACCATGGCCCCTGAGTGGAGCAGGTAAGCGACAAAGTGTCTGACTCAATAGATAAATATTCTTTAAGGAAAATTGGCAATTTATCTCTGCTGCCCCCACTTGCCATCTCCTCTCACATGGCACAATATAACCAAATTGGAAGGAGGATATGGACCTTCAAGAAGAGAGTCAAAACATTCAGCAAAAAAAAAAAAAACAAAGTTTTTCATATGGAGAACAAAGCCTATTATCAGGAGAATCAGAATAAAATCCTTCAAGAGAAGCACAGGGACACTTCAGAGGAAACAAAACACCTCGAGAAACAGCAAAAGGCCCTTCGAAAAAAATAAAGCCCTCAGAAGAGATTAGGACTCTCAAAGGATAAGAATGAGCATTTGAGTTGAAGGAAAAAGCTCTTTAGCTTTATGGGAGAAATACAAAGCCTTCAAGGACCAGCTTAAAGCTCTTCAAGAGGAAAACAAAATCATTCAGGCAGAGAAGAAAGCTCCTTGTGAAGAAAAAAATCCCTCAGTGAGGGGAACATGGCCCTTCAAAAAAGAAAAAGGCCCTAGGAAGTCAGGAGAAAGCTCTCCAAGAAGAGCATAAAGTCCTCCATGAATGGAACAAGCTACTTCAAGAGAAGGAAAAAAGTAATATAAGTAAAGAATCAGATACTTAGGGAGATTTAGCAGAAGGAGTGAAGAGTTTACAAAAACAGTAATTTTCATTGTTAGCCAGATATTGTGTTCTAGTCTTCATCATAGAAAATCACCAACAACTAATGGATAAAACCACGCATAAAGGAGCCTGTTAGACTTAGTGCAAAAGACTATCAGAAATGCTGAGACGTGAGTCTTGCTACCTCGGATCCCTGAAGCCTAATAAATTAGTGCTGCAGTACATAATGCACACCTGTAGATGTCTGCTTTATTGAGATACTGAATATCACAGAAAACAGGTTTCTTATTATACTATTTCAAAGTTTAGAAATACTTTTTTTTTTTTTTACTACAGAATACTGGACGATATCGTAGAAAATGAATTCTGATGTAATGAACATTATAATCATGTACAACTGAGACTGTGTCAGACTTTCAGTTTTTACATCTAGACATAACCAGTAAAATAATGTTTCTGAAAATAATTAGCGTGAAACACTTTTAGAATATGTTAACAAATTCTTTGTCTCAGAGATTTTCCTTCAAAGATCCACTTTTGGCATGAGTTTTGAGGACAATAATTCAGTTTATCTGTGCTACTAAAGAAAAATATTATGAAGCAAACTTGAACACTATCTTCCTGGACTATCCACAGTGCTAATTGTCTGTTTCTACTTTGTGCAATTTCAAAGGCAACAGGTAGGCACAATTACTTCCAAAAGGAATAGTTAGATGAGCCTGGGTCTGTCTTTAATCTTATACATTCCTCCAGTGTCAGCCTTGTAGGCTTTTTACCCTTTGGCACCTTCACATGTATTTGTATCACATTTCAGTATTCACAAAAAATCCTGTGCTATCATATGATAAAAACACTGCCCCTGTAGTGTGCAAAGATATTATTTCAAAAGCCTGAAACTGGAAAACCACACCAGAATAAAGCCAGCACACTGAGATCGCATTGTGTGCGTAGGAAACCAGAGACAATAACTCATTGTGTGGATGTGACCTGTCCACCTTTGTTGCATCTAGCCATAACCAGACTGACACAAGTGAGTATTTGACATTTGACCTTGGTCCCAGATCTTTGGAAGACATTTCCTGTTCACCCAGAAATTGAGTTAGCAACAAAATGTATTAAAATACAGAATATTGCTAGTGTAGAAACGATAGGGTTAGAAGAGAAAGTTTTCTAGTCATGGCTCCAAAATCTCAAAGAGAAGGATTATTTCAGGCAGAGGAGCAAGGACACATGTAGCTAGCACCTGAGAGAGACAAATTCACATTTTCTTTCCTTTGCCAAATATTAAACTCTTAATATTTATATCTCCGGCCTTAATGACCAGAAAGGCTTTGTAAAATTGAGCACAGCGGTGTACTAGTGGACATCATGCCTGAGAAAACTGATGCAATTTGGAAACACTGTACTGTACTGGAGAAATATTAGTTTTTTTCTCATACAGATGGTTTCCCAGTGAGAACTCTGACCAGGCTACCTTGTTTTTGGTTTAGAGATTTTGGATTCAGTTAGTTTGTATGTTAGAAGAATTGTCAGCAGATTTCTATCATACAGATCTTGTTCTATGGTCTGAGTGACCACAGAAGAGCAAGCTAAGGAAAGATGAACAGGAGACTACAGTTCAGTATTTGAACCTTTTCTCTGAACACAGGCTAAATCACATGACTGCTTATGTAAATGTTGTATAATAATTGTTGAACATCATGTGAGCTAAAAGAAAAGCAAACCAAACCTGCATAACCATAGAATGATTTAGGTGGGACATGACCATTAGATAGATCATTCCCTTAAAGCAATGACAGATTACTTTAGATAAGAGGAAACAATAAGTAAGGTTCTATAGAATGAAGAAAGGTCTCCAGTATTTGCCTGGTTTCCCTAGTTGGTTCATTGGTCCACTACTGGACAAGTCAGACACTACTAGATCATCAACACAAGTTGGTTGATAGTGTCTTATTTTCTACAGCTACATGTTCCTCCATGCCTTCCTAAATTATTCCACCACCTGATGGTTCATATCACTATTTCTGCTTCCACCTATGACTCATCTTGCCTCACTGGTAAAAAATATTGAAGACTCAAAACAAACTGAAAATTTTCCTGCTACTCAACAAAACAGTATATCTTTCTACCAGTCTAGGTGTCTTTTCAACAACAATCTTCTAGCTATTTCCAGATTTGTCTCCTCTTCTGCAGCACCCATGATAGGCCAGGACACCTCAGGTATGGTGTGGCACCTGTTGTGGGCAAAAGTCTCAACTCAGAGAATTTTACTTAAATTAATTATTGATCTGGGTATTGAGAAAAAAGGGAAAAAATGAAAACATAAACTAACGGAGAAATACTTTTCTTACCTGTGCTTACCTAGAGTGGTCCCCCTCCACATCTCAAACTCCCTTGTTTTCAGCTCACATTATGCTTGTCTCTCTCTGATCCTTCAGTCCATATGTGAGAGTAGCGTCAATGAGCAACGTTTTCTTTCTGCTGGTCGTTGCTGCTTTCCCATTTCTATGTATGGTCACTTAGAATTGTAGCTCCTTTGGAGGTGTCTCTTTCCTGACCTGTATTGCCTGCAATCTACGGTCCCTCAGAGGTGCATCCTCTGGCATGGAGTGGTTCTTTTCAATAGTGAAGCTTCATCTTCGTCCCCAACAATGTGTCCCCTCCATTTCTCTGGAGATGTTTTCTCCATTTTCTCATGCCTCCAGTAACTCCTGCTCTTTCCTGAACAGGTATGAGTCAGGGCACTGGGGGTTCCCGTACCTTGCTGCAGTTTTGGTGCAATATGAGTTGTTTACAGCAGTGTCAGAGCTTGCCAAAGTCAGCTGTGACTGGCCCAGAGTAGCTCAGAGCCTCCTCCACAGAATGCATCCTGCAGCCACCAGAGACTCAACCCACCCTACCTGTTACACCCAGAACAGTGTTCTTGCAGCTGTTTTATTACATGACCAGTATGAGAGTGGTTCTGTCCCTGAACCTGGACCTTGTGTAAGGTAACTCATTCAGCTAGGTATAAAATGGATATGTGGGAGCATTTCAATTATGTTTTTTTCCATACTGGATATGCAATTAGAGTTTCTGTGCTTTTCAACTCCCAAGTACCATTTTTCACCTCCGCTTTTCTCATATTCTGCCCACTCAGAAATGAACGAGGTTCTTGAATAACACTTCTAATCATGATTTGCAGAGCCCAACAATTCACAGTTTTGTCTGCATGGCAGTAGTAAATCATAAGGACTGATTCACACAGTAGATAGAGTAGTTTGTGACCGCAGCAGATAGATATTTTAAAATTTTAATGCAGAGACAAAAATGGCTTTTGGACAAGGAATTCGGGAGTAAGTTGGTGTAGTTAAGACATGCATTTTGAATCAAATTTCAGGTTAATGAAAGTTAGACAACCTTGGATCACATATAATTTAATTGATAGCTTATGTCAGCTTATTTAATTGATAGTCTGTCAGTCAGGACAGGTAAGGAGAAAACCTTTACACAGACAAAAGACAGAATTTGCTGTTGTGCAGTGCAAAGTCTCAACCTTAGTTCTTTACTACCTGTGTACTACAGACCAGCGGATGGAGAACTACCACTTTCCCCATGGTAACCTGTTACACCTTGCTGTCTGCCCTGTGAGACACTCACACAGAACTTTCACCTAAACTCATGGCTCCCCGTGTCTGTGAAGAGAAAAGAGTTATTCGTGTATTCTGATAGTCTCATGTCCAAATGTATTCCAGCTTGTGTTAAAGTATAGGAGGCTGCTCTTCTAGAACTGTTTTCTCTAATCTCTTTCTTCAGTTGATCCCCTTGGAATTTTATGAGGCATTTACTCAGAATTAGGGACTATGATAATCACTTGGCAAGATTATGTGCTAGTGATGATAATATGCCTTTTGGAAAACGCTGCATTTATTTCTAATTACATTAGAGGGTATTTCAATTCTGGGGTTGGATATTTATATAATGAAGAAATATGGTGCTTTAATTTGTCTTTACAGCATTAATATGATTACATTTACTTGCATGCAAATAAATTAATTATTCCATAAATACATTATGTTTAAAACATTACAAAATTATTGTGTGTAATTAAAAACTTCAAGTGTGATTAACAGTGTTTCAAAGTATTTTAAATTAGTTGTTTATTTCTTGTGAAAAACTGAACACCACTGTGGCATTAGGAGTGATGATAAAGCTTCAGCTAAATCTGTATGAGCAACCATGCTCTGACTTTTGTGGGATGCTGAGGTCTTGGGTTGCAGAATGAAGTCCTGTTGGAGGTGTGGTGGGTTTACCCTGACTGGATGCCAGATGCCCACCAAACCCACTGTATCACTACCCTCCAGAACTGGAGAGGGGAGAGAAAATATAACAAAAGGTTCGTGAGTTGAGATAAGGACAGGGAGAGATCACCCACTGATCAACGTCATAGGCAAAACAGACTCATCTTGGGGACATTAAATGAATTTATTACTCATCAAAATAAGAGCAGGTTAATAAGAAGTAGAACAAATCTTAAAAACACCTTCCCCCTACAACTTCCTCCTTCCTGAGCTCTATCTCCTCCCCCAGCAACATATGGAGATGGGAAGCAGAAGTTACAGTCAAGTTCATCACACATGGATTCTGCTGCTGTTTAGGGAGAAAGTCCTTCCCCTGCTTCAGTGTGGGGTCACTCCCAGTTCTCAACATACTTCTACAACAGGAGTCCTTCCCATGGGCTACAGTTCTTCACAAACTGCTCCAACATGAGTCCCTTTCCTATGGTGTGCAGTCCTTCAAGAACAGGCTGCTCCAGTGTGTGTCCCCCACAGGGTCACAAGTCCTGCCAGCTTGGGTTCCTCTCTCCACAGGTCTGCAGGTATCTCCAGGAGGCTGCTCCAGCATGGGCCTCCCATGGGTTCACAGCCTTCTTTTGGGTATCCAAGTGTTCCAGCATGGGTCTCTTCCATGGGCTGCAGGTGGGTTTCTGCACCCTCATTGACCAATATGGGCTGCAGGGGGTCAGCATGCTTCACCGTGGTCTGCACCACAGGCTGCAGGGGAATCTGAGCTCCTGTGCCTGAAGCACCTCCTCCCCCTTCTTTTCACTTTCCTTGGTGTCTGCAGATTTGTCTCACATATTCTCGCTCCTCTCTTCTCTCAGCACAATTACATAGGCACAATAACTTTTTTCCTTCTTAAATGTGCTGTTAGAGAGGTGCTTCCATCATCGCCGATTGACTTGGCCTTGACGATTGGCAGAACCATCTTGGAGCTGGTTGGCATTGGCTCTGTTGGACCTGGGGGAAGCTTCTGGCAGCTTCTCAGAGAAGCCACCCCTGTAGCCACTACCAAAACCTGGCCACACAAACCCGATACTTGAAAAAAAGCCCAAAACCCAAAACCCAGTCACCAGTGGTGTGTGTCAGGGATTGATATTAGGGTCCACGCTGTTTAACATCTTCATTAATGACCCAGAGAATTGGATGGCATGCACCTTCAGCGAGTTTGCAGATGACGTAAACCCAGGAGTGACTGATAAACGCAATGGGTGTGCTGACATTCAGATGAAAAGGCTGGAGATTTGGACAGATAGGAATCTAATGAAGTTCAGTAAAATCAAATGCACATTTCCCCAGGGAAATTCATGTGGAGAAATGAGCTCCTGTACCAGTAAATGCTTGCTGCTGACCATCTGGGAAACAGTGTTGTGAAAAAGGACCTGGGGCACTGGCAGACACCAAGCTGAAAAGGAGACAACAGTGTGCCCTTGCAGCGTAGAAGGCTAATGGTATCTCAGGCTGCATTAGGAAAAGTGTTGCCAGCAGGTTGAGAGAGGTGATCCTGCCCCTTCCTGTGGATGAGACCACAATTAAAGTGTGAATCCAGCTCTGGACTCCCCAGTACAAGAAAGATATAGATTTATTGGAGAGACAGTAGCAAAGAGCCACTCTCTCTCAGTTTAAGCCACTTAGGAGAGACTGAGAGACCTGGGACTGTTCAGCCTGGAGAAGAGAAGGTTCAGAGGAATCTTATGCATGTGTATATGTACCTGATTTGAGTGGGCGAGGAGGGCAGTAAAGAATTAGGAGCCAGACTGTTCTCTGTGTTATCCATGAAAAAGACAAGAGGCAATGAACAGAAATTAAGATAAAGGAAATCCAGTTAAACATGTGATTAAAATCCCCTCACTTTTTATTGTGAGACTAATCAAACTTTGGAAGAGAATGTCCAGTGAGACTGTGGAGTCTCCATCTTTGGAGATATTCAAAACTTGAATGGGATCTGACTAAATTTCAAGCCTTAAAAAAATATAGAAAAGAGATAAATGCTATTAAAAGTCTTCAAATGCAATTATTATATGTAAGGTGTTGAGCCTCAAGATCTTTTGAAAATATAAGCCCTTTAACATGATCATTTTTCATATTATGATTTCATATTTAATCTCTTTTCCTTCTATCCCTGGAATCATTTTCTAACATGGTTAAGAGTGTAAGATGGGGTTAACTAGCATAAATTGAATCTGCCTTATAACAGATACTTTCAAAATTTGGGAAATTGCCAAACCTGAGGGTAAACAACATCGATTACGTATTTCCACTACCACAATGACAGAAAAAGGAGTTAAAGGGAAAGTAACTGCATGAAAATAGTGTTGCAATTTCACTTATCAGGGAGGTAAATTCAAAGTCCTGCTCAGTTTCCTTCCTGCAGTCTCTCTAAGTTTTTAATGTGCTTGTAAATAACTGATGAACATTTGAAGCTACCTGCATTGACATTTTTTAACATACAGGAGGGGTATTTTTTTTTGTTACACATTGCATGACCTTCTTAAAGGATGATGTTAGCTGGAGAGACTGCAGGCACAAAAAAGAGGAGATAGATATGCTGTGGGTATGGGACAAAAGAGGCTCAGTACCAAATGCTAACACTGGAGGTAAAGGTGAAATGTAAGCTGAAAATCTTATTTATGATCATTCAAGCAGATATGTTTGTACTTTGGATTCATTTTCTAATGAATACATCTTCAGTGGATGCTTCCAGATGAGGGACATTTCTGTAGCACCAAAGACCTCAAATTTGAGGATTGTGTTGTAAACAAAATCATTACAGCAGGATAGTCCAAATTTCAAATATCAACAAAATGTTATAATTTCTGAAGCAGTCTTTGGAGCTCAAAAATTACGTGACTATCCAGAACCCTTTGCAACATAACTGTCGCAAAGGAAAAAAGACGGTACTTAGGTCTCAGGAAAGACTACTGGTGCTGGCAAAATCACAGCAAAGATGCAGAGAGATGAACGCACATCCCAGTAACTTTACTGAAGAAGCAAACATGCCAATGAAGATGAAAGGACAATGCTGAAAGGACAATGCTGAAAGGACAATGCTGAAAGGACAATGCTGAAGTAGCAGCACTGCAAAAAGTTTACAGAAAAAGTACATCATTAAAATGATGGAGGGGATGAGGCTGTAGGGAAGAAATCTTCAGTAGGGTTTTATCTAAAAGCCATATCTATACACATTAGTGTATATATTAGTGAGTTTCAGGCTCTTGGTTCCAACAGCAGAAGAACAAACAAAATTCTCAGCATGGTACCCACTATGAGTGAACTTAGCTCTGAAAAGTGTTTGTCATCCAGTAGTATCTAATAAAAGTCAGAATCTTTTATAAAAGTGAAAAATAATTGCTAGAAGAGTCTGGAATATATTAACAGTTGGTAAACAGGAACAATTTCTTCTGCAAAAAAATTATATGCCTTTCATTGCACTGCAGAAGAGATCCTCTGTTCTTGTCAGATGTTAGGGAAAGATGAAGTTACCATAGCAGAAATGTGTTCAACTCTAGATTTAGCTCCTACAAAGGAGTCTTAATAAAGTTCATGCCAGCTTAAGGCAAATATATGAAAGTATGGTTTTGTGTTAATTGTGTGGAAAAAAAATATTTCTCACCTTTGAAAATATTAAATTTTGAGTTGCTCCAGGACATTTTTTTAAAGTAAGTAGATATCTCATTCAAACATCCTCACGGCATTATTTTGGAATATTAAATATAATGTAAAATAAAATATAAAATCAGCAGGGGTCCAGAAGGCAGAACTATCTGTTAAAATAAGGGTTTGATGCTTATTAAAAGGGTCAAAATATTCAAAGACGATAAAATGAAGACAATTGATGTATACATCTTTTATACTAACTCTTTGTACTAGAGAATACACATATCTTGGTTTTCATAGTAGTACAGCTTCAAAAATGCTCTGTGCCAGATACACACTTTTTTGTTTCTCCCCTACAGTTATAGACATTGGACATACTTCAGCTCAATGTAGCCAGGAGTCAGTAGACATAGGAATAAATTAAGGGCATGCTCCTATAATTCAGGATGAATTTTAGGAAAATGGAAAATAGAATGGTATAGCTTTTTCTGAAGTTCCCCTTGCTGGATACTTTACCTGGAGCATAATATTAACATCTTTGAGTGAGGAAAGCTGTTTAGAAGCAAGCTAAAATAAGACCAAAAATAGGAAATAAAATAAAATAATAAATAAATAAAAATGGTTTGTCTCATACAGTTCATATTGCTTGGGAAAAAAAAATAAATGGGGGGCGGGGAGGGAAGAAAAGTACTTTAGTCTAAGGCTGCCCATAGGGTGAAACTGTTTTTCTTATAGCTCCTGTGCAAGCGTAAAGAATTTAATAAGTACAGTTCTCTTGTCCAATAAGAGGTAGACTGATGAGAAAGCTATCTAGCAGACCCAGGACATCCAGTCACTACATACATAATAAACTGTTTGAGGATGGCCCACTGCCCTGGGATGCTTGATCACACTTTCACAGAAGAAATTTTCCTAATATCGAATTTAAACCTTCCCTGGTTCAACTTGAGGCCCCTTCTTCTGGCCCTACAAGGTTTGCCTTAGGAGGATCTTATAAATGTATATAAATATTTGAAGAGTGGGTGTAGAGAAGACAAGGTCAGGCTCTTAAGAGTGGTCTCCAATTACAGGACTTCTACACATCAGGACAATCTATCTTATTGTCAGGGTAACTGAACATTGGTACAGTTTGCCCAGCAAGATTGTGGAGTCTCATCTGTGAAGATATTCAAAAGCCACCTGGACACTGTCCTGGGCAACTGGCTCAAGGAGCCCTGGTTTGAGCAGGAAGGTTAGACCAGGTGACGTCTCAAGGTCAGCTTCAACCATTCTGTGATTCTGCGAGTCTGTGATCAGGATAATTGTATCATAGAACTTCAAAAAGTAAAATTCAAAGAATTAAAGAAAATAAAATGAAGGGTAAAAAGATTATGCACAGACATATATGGAAAGAGGATGAAAAGATAAAAGGACCAGAGGAAGGAGGAAAAGATAGAGATCAGGAATTATATAGGTGTTGCCAACATACTAAATACATGTTTTGCTTTTGTTTCAGTAAGGATGATGATTCATGTAACACCACTGGAAATGTAACACAAAGACAATGAGAAAAACTTACTAGGAAATCATATATGAACCATGAGTCAAGTTGGGTCTTCTTGCAATGATTAGATTGAGTATCTAAAAAAATCTATATTCAGACTACTAAAAGAATTAACATATTAAATAACACATTAACGTATCTTGGTAATGTAGTAGGAGAAAAAAAAATTGGTCAGACAAAAAGAGATAAAAATTAGGAAGAATGGGACAAGCAAAAGTCTGCTACTTTATTATAAGGATCATGGTTTTTTTAATATTTTTTATCAAGGACATCAGTATTATCAGAGGTAGAAGGAAATGGACAATGATATAAAACATAAATGGGCTTATTGAAGATATATCACATAAGAGTTATTAAATATCTTTCCTAATAGGATAATTTCTAAGATAAAGTTAATTGAAAAGACTTGATATCTAAACAGTATGATACAGTTTAAAAAAATATTCAAGTTGGAGATCTTCCATTGTTTAATTAAAGATATAAAATCGATGAAGAGACTTTTTGGTGATTATCAAATGCAGGTTACTGAAATGAAAGGGAGACTGCAGTGTTTCTTAAGTTCAATCTCCCAATAAATATCTAATAGTTTCCTAATTAGCTATGTTTTCAGGCATAGGTCACAAAAATCATGTAAAACACAAGTCTGAAAAGTTTGGCCAAGACTGCAGAGAGCAGGTCATGACTCTGGAAGAAACAAATTATGCTGAAAATTGATATCACAGAAATTGTGCTGTGATATGAAGTGCATAACATCTCTTCAAACTAGGGGCTAATTTTCTAGAGGCCGTGACAGATGAATAGAAACTGTGATGACACCAAGCTTCCCATGTAGAGCTGTTTTCACAGTGATGTTCTGGAACGTCAGCTAAAATAAATAAATAGCCTGGAAATCAATCTTAGTAAAATTTTTGCAGAAGGCAATGTTAGCCTACTTGTGGTTGCATCCAGTTCTGGTCATGTGTGGTCAGTTTGTACTGGAAGAAGTGAAGATGAATGGAAAATTCATTTTAAAATATAAGAGTAAAAAACTATGATTAACTTAGTCTAGTAAAATAAGTGTTGAAAAACATGATTCATCTAAGTGGAAAATACAGTGGAAGGAGATGTATTTAAGTACATAATCTGTGGATGTACATTCCTCATAAACACATTATTAGCAGTTATTACAAAATTACTTTTCATTGTAAAACAACTAAATTTACTCAGTGACCTGTCAGACATGATAGATGCAAGAAACTCATTGCCTCACATGTCCTTAGATGAATTTCCTGAAAATGCCCTTATTTGTGGTTAATATCGCTCTCACTGTCTAGTATTTTGGGGGTTCTTCTGGTTGCTGAACGGAATTAATAGATTTTCTACTCCTTACCTCTCGTAGCATAGCTTGTCTTCCTTTTTCATTGCACTTACGCAGCCAGCAGCTACATTAGCAATTGGGAAGGACCAGCACTTGATTTGATATCACAAATTTTTGTTCTTGGACCATATACTCATGTGGCAGTTTACCAGGGTTGTAGTCTGTGCCAGTTGTATCATTCCCGGGAATGATGGATACATTCTAAAGAGCCAGGCTCTGGACAACCTTACATATACCTTGCTGATGGTATGCCATAGATGTGTTCCATAAATTACTTTGGTCATGATTGAACCAGGAAGAAAATCACTTGAGTGCACCACTGCTGAGCTAAAACACCTATTGTAGGACTAGGGATAATAAGTGCAAGACATATTTACACCTGAAAACAACCTATGTAAATATCTGATCCTGCCCACAGCTAGAAATTATTGAAGACAAAATGCATTTATGTTATTTAGAACTACTACAAGCATGTTTGCACACATGCAAGCAGGAACTTGCCTGACTGACACACAGTGTTCTGTAAACAGCTTCTGCTGCAGCTGAAAAAGTACCTTGAAACCAGGTACAAAAGAAGTGACTGGAAAAATAAACTACACATCTGGTAACTGAACGTTTTCAGCATAAATTTTAGCAGTTGCCATGGTTTAGACTAACTAGCTTTGAAGATTTTTAAGACTCATTATGGGATCTATAAAAGGCTTATGCTCATGTCAAGAGACTTTAAGTAAATGAGCAATTGCATTTCTGAAAAAGAGAGGTTGTTTCCTTAACTGAAACACAAATGATTTTTTTTTTCTTTTTTTTGCATTGAGTATACGGATGTATTATAAAGTTTTCCGTGAAGAAAAAGGAAACCAGTAAAATCTTCTATAAACTTATGGAATATATATAATATACATAACAATCTATGTTTGTAATACTTCTTATTAAATATGCATTTTATTGATGTCTGTAGTTACTGAATATCATAAGTTGTGCAGTCTTGTTCAATGACTACGTCTGCTATTAGTTATGAAGTTTATTTCTAGGCTTAGAATTTAGTCATCTGTATTTAGTGCGAAGTCCCTACTAGGGGAAGTGAAGCTTGATGATGTTTTGTTTAAAAGAAAGAAAAATAATTTCTTTTCTTCCCATTCAAATAATAAAACCCTTGAAGCCTGAACACAAGTGTAACTTTCAATGCATTCGTAATTACTGTAAAATTACATAATTAAGGAAAAAAATCTGTTTAAGTACTTGTCTGAATTGTGGCCACCTTGGTCATAAAGGGAATATTGACAACATCTGATCTGCAGTTTAAAGGTGCAAAAGTCTTTTCCGTGTTACATCAGATGACAACAATTCTCCACTGTTCCCGTGCAAAAGGGCAAAACTACAAATTAATTCCTGTCTAGACAGAAGAAATAATGGTTTTTATCTAAATTGTCTTGGGCCGCTGCTGGGACATTCAATGAAAAGCTCTACTACTAATGAATAAAAAGACAATTTTTTTACAATTAATGAGTCATAGATATTTTAGGCACTGCAATTTGAGGACAGAAAGCCATTAGATTTAGAGAAAGAATGGAAGAAAATAATGAGATCAGAAGGGTGAGCTATTTTAGTACCTGAGAAAGGTTGTTATTCTAATTCAATATTTATCATGTGGTAGTAACTTTAAAATGAAGAACCTCAAGTAAAGATGCTTGGATCTTGGATACCATCTGTAAAGTTCAGCTGAAGAGAATCAGGCATAAGGGAAGAAATAACATTAGTAACTGAAAATATGTCAGTAAAACACATTTTTTTAATTCAAAACAGGGGGGAAAAAAAAAAACAGATGGTAGAATTTTGAAGAGAAGATCAGAAATTAACATATTAATGGTCAGATCTTGCAGTCGCTGGAATAAACAGAGCTTTGCCATTGATTTTAATGAAAGTAGAATAACGTATGTCGTCAGAAGTGCTGAGAAAAGGTTGTAAACATAAAAGACCACATTTTCCAATTGATGCAGTTTTCCGCTTTGTAAACACAAATTGAACTTAAAGGGGCTAAACATAACTACTGCCCAAGCCCTCTAGTCAGGGGAGCAGTTTTCTGGGAAACAGTTAGCAAAAGTAACTTCATTCCTTTGGATTTAAATGATTTTTAAGAGGGCAAGGTGTGACAGAAACAGATACTCATTGGTACTGGTTCGGTCACCAGCATAAACCAGGGCAGCATTGTACTTAGATCTTCAACACATATAGGTAGCTCAAATCAAGAAGGAAGATCTAGCTCCCCTGTGATTCTGTGTTCCCTCTACAAAGTTCAGTTTGTTTTTGAACAAGGTAGGGTATCTGCCACCAAGATATCATCATCATGGCTAGGCTTCGCGAACGAAGATATGGGAAGGACTCTACCCACGCTTGCTATAAGAGTGTTGATGCCTAAAAAGGCCAATGCGAGATAGACAAGTCC
>VXAY01001422.1:0-37664 GCA_013399855.1 Oxyruncus cristatus | reverse complement strand
GGCGCATTAGTCACATAGTCAGTCCAGTGGATGTTTAGGATTGTGCGGAGACAACGCTGATGGAAGCGTTCTAAGAGTCTCAAGTGGTGGCGGTAGATGACCCATGATTGAGACCCATACTAAAGAGCAGACAAAACAACGGCTCTATAAACACTAATCTTAGTATTTTATTTCAGGTGTTTATTACACCAAACTCTTTTACAGAGTTTTCGGAAAGCTCTATATGCCTTCGCTAACCTGTTGTCTCTTTGTCAATTTTTACCGTCCGAGAAGATGATGCTTCCCAAAGAAGTAAACTGCTGGACTGACTTGAGCTCTGATTCACCAATGATGATATGGGGATGATGGAAGACTTCCTGAGGTGCAGGTTGGTAGAAAACTGCTAAATTGCAGACTTCCATTGGGTTACATGACTATGTATATCATGTTCTATTCTGCATTTACAAAGCATCCTCTTCTAGGATATGGAGAGGTATGTTCTTCTAAGGTCTCAAAGACATAAGCTTGTATTTAGGTGCCTAAAAAGGTTAAATTTAACCCACAAAGGGCATGAGGAAGAGTTTATCTGATATAAACCTTTTTCTGTAAAGCAAGAACTCTATTGGGAGTGGCTGCATTTTCATGTTGGATTGATCTATTTTACCTCTAAGGGTCATTGCATTGTGTAAGCAAAGAGCAAAGGATCAAATCTTAGCAAAAATATAATTGCATAACATAGTTTGTGATTTAAAAAAAAAATATGTAGCTATATATGTTATTTACTGGTTCTTGGGTTTAATTAAAAACAAATAAAAAGGTGAATATAAATGGAATTGGGAATACTGTGCTAATTTGCATCAGTGTTTAATTTCCTGAAATATAATAATTAAAGTAAACACTAATTACTAAACTATTTTTCATTGTTAAAGTGCAAAATGTACTTATTTCTCAAGTAGCCTTTTGCTTTTACAAGAGCTCTCTCTTGTGACTATAACTGTTTCTGCATTGCAACTAGCTCAGATATTTTGAGGACCTTTTTAAAAAGAATTTTATACTGCAATTTAAGGTAGTAGGAAAAAAAATAACCTAACTCTGCCCAGGCATGCAGCAAACAGTGATATCTACACATCTGTATAAATTATCTAGAAATCTATTAATTCACTAAGGCATAAAGACAGTTGAAAATAGTTTCCTATATTTTATTCTAATAGGAAGGTTTTAAACAATAGCCAACCTACAAAAGATGGTAAGAAGTATATATAGTCAAAACACTCACTATGCTGCAAAAGCAAAGACAGAATAATCAAAATAAATGTAACATATGGTCAGGAGAGCTATTCTATAGTCACATGACACTGAAGAACTCTTTAAAAATGGTGACGGAAAATGCCAAAGATGTAAATGCTTCTGCTTCTTTTGTGCAACCTCTTTTTATCCACCAAATCTCTCTGTAGCGAGGATACACTTGTAGCAAGTGAGAGATGTTCAGAAAGGGGTTTGAGCCAAGCTGTTCAGTGATGTTGTGGTTTGTATGGGTCATCTTACAGCAGGTACTTATAGAAGTGAACTGTGCTGAGAACCTGGTGCACATCATCTACTGACTGGATTCATGCCTGGCACAAACCTTTTACCTGCACTGGATTGACAACTGCTTCATTCCCACAAAAGGGGTCTTCAGGGAAATCCTTACTGTCCTAGACATCTGGGCTATCTCCCTTTTCTGGTTGGCATTAAAGGATTTTCAATAGTACAGTCTGCTCATTAGGAGAGAGTACAGAGTAAAACAGCTTTGGGAAATGGTGCCATAAAGGAACTGTGATTACTATCAAGGATTAGACACTTTACGTTTAATGCAGAACTTGGGCATATGAATAATGGGAGCTAAAACTCTGTGAGAGGGAGAAAATAGCAGTCTGGAGTCTAATACTAGTGGGAGTTACACTCACCAGTGTTTGGCAAGTAGATTAATTACTCTTTACTAATCTGTTCTCATCATATGATGATGATATCTCTTTAGGAAGGCTATGGATTTTTGTCTGACATGGCTTTTCTGCTTCCCAGAGCCATGTAGTTGGACTAATAATAAATGATAAATCCAGCTTTCAATCTTCCCCAGCTCACTGATATGTTACAAGGTTTCACTGACTCACTTATTAATGTTTTAGCAATACTTTGAAATCCTCAGATGGAAGATGCTATAATCAAAACAGGTTAGTGTCTGATGAAAGGTGTCTGAAGAAATGAAGTTTAAAATATCTGTGAGCCATTTAATGATTTTAGTGTTTATAACTAGATTTAGTGCTTATAAGTTTCCATATAGCTAATACACATTTTCCTAAAAAGGGCAAAAATTTACATTACAAAGCTGTTCTTTCAAATTAGTCAAAATCTTTCCAAAGTACACAAATCTGTACTTCAAATATTACCAGAAGAACATGATAAATGAAACTCTTCAAGCTTAGAAGCTAAAGCTATGTCAATTGCTTTGTCAGATTAAACAGAACTCAGAAACCTTTCTGGACACGGGGTTAAATAGAATGACTCATATCTATTAGTAAATCCTTCCAGCCACAAAAAGGGAGCAGCTACATGCAAACTGCCAGCTGGCATTTAGACACAGTGGTTGTAATATTCAACTTCCTAAAAGGCATCTATGAATTAGTTAAGAACTTGCTAGTTGGCTCAGGTCAAAGCTGTTCCAGAGAATGGTCTAAGAGCTTAAAAATACAGACAATTGCATTTCAGACCTGAGAGCATTGCCTGCCTGGTTCTGTTTAAGTTACTATCGTAGATGTAGTCTACAAAGTGATTGCTCTTGACATGGTGTAAAAGCTGAGGTCAGCAAAGAGTGGAAGGAATTTATCATGGGATTTAAATAGTTTCTCTAACCATGAAAGCTTTATCAAACTAGTTTGAAAAAACATGTCATTACATTCTCATCTTAAAAGAATTCTGTTATCAAAATTGGAGAGGAAAAGACAAATAGAGTTAAACCCAGCTGTTACTGAGTTTCCTAATATAAATAAAGTTACATGCAAAGCAAATAAAATTAATGTCACAACTCTCAAAAGGCGTTGTGATTTGACAATAAATAATAATAAAATGTCAATAGCTTTATTTGAATGAGGACTTTGACTGACTACAGAAGCTATACATTTAGGGATTTAAAACATCAGAAAAGTAAGACTGACAAGTTTCTCAGTCTCTCAGTCCCAAGGCTATGTGAAGTCAGTATAAAGCCCATGGCCTGGTACTACCAATGGCATGACCAAATTTACTGCACTACAGAACAATCCTCTCAGACTCAACCCTCTGGCCCTCATCTATCATTCTTCTACTGTACCTATACGTGGAACCTGCTTGGTGTGGGGAAACAATTCATGTGATGTCCCGATCTCTGCAGGATGGCAACAAGTTGCTCCAAGCCCTCTGCTGGAACTGACATCTTTTTACTGATATTTTTGATTTCCACAAGGGCTTCTGATTCAGTTTAGAACTGGACAATAACCAGTTAATAAGAACTGGGCATGGGCATTTCTTGTGGTGAAGCTATTGCATATATTTTGAAGGTTCTTGCTAAGTAGTGCTTACCCTAAGTCAGGGACTTCCAGTTTCCTGTAATTCATCAGTGAGCACATGCACAAGAAGCTGGAGGGAGCATAGCCAGAACAGCTGACTCAAACTGCCCAAAGGAATATTCCATATTATAGGATGTCATACCCTGTATATAAACTGGAGAGAGTTGGCCAGGAGGGGCTGGTCACTGCTGAGGGGTGGACTGGGCACAGGTCAGTGGGTGGTAAGAAATTGTGTTTTTCATCTCTTGTCTGTCTTGGGTTTTATTTCTCTCCTTCTTTTTTTCTTTTTTTTTTTTTCTTTTTTCCCCCATTATTATTATTATAATTATTATTATATTTTACTTTATTTCCATTATTAAACTGTTCCTATTTCAACCCACGGGTTTTGGCTTTTTGCAGTTCTCTCCTCCATACCACTATGGGAGGTGACGGGAGGGAGCCAGCAGCTGCTTGGTGCTTAGTTCTCAGCTGGGATTAAACCATGACAGTCCTTTTTGACACCCAAGGTAGGGCATAAACGGTTGAAATAACAGCAGATCTGACAAGAGCATGTTCAAATAAATTTGTTATAAGCATTTATTAAATAGGTTTAATAGCTGCTGTTTACAACGTTCGTTTATCTGCTCTAAGAGTTTTTGTGCTTGTTCTCAGAGTTGCATTTAACTTTATTTCCAGTATATGTTCCACTGTGCTATATATCACCTCTGGGGGCTTGACTAAGGTTATCATGTTTCTGAACTTTGTAATAGTGCCTTATGATACGATGGGATTGCTGCTCCTGAAAGTAATCTGGTCTTTGTACTCAACATTGGTGTCAGCCCTGTACTTCGGGAGCCATCTATCGGAAGCCACAAATAATTACATCTTTTACCTGTTAGAACAGAGAATCTATGGAGAGTACATCTTCCCATATCTTCCCCTTCTCCTTCGGGACAATTACAGTAGCGAATTTTGAAAATTCTGAATATCCTTGGGATGTTGAAATACTACCATCATGGTAGTATTGCTAGGAACCACGAATGTGGTTCAGATCTTGTTTATGTTTAACCAACTATCTGTGATTACTCTGACCCCTGTGACAAGCATTGTGACTACTTAAAGCCCCGTGAAAGCACTTCAGCTGCCCAAAGCCCAGTGACAAGCACTGTGGCTACTCATACCCTTGTGACAAGCAGTACAGCTACTCAGACCCTGGCAATGTGTGATGCAGCTGAACCACAGAACCAATCCATGCCAGTATCAGTCACCTCTCTATAGAAGAAGAAATTACCATGAAAGTCAGCTCGTTTATTAAAGGAGAATGAAGCAGGGTCACTACAAGAACAGCAGAAAGAGGCGTAACAAGATGTAAGCACCAAATTCCTACCTCTGAGTGAGCTGTGGGATATGTGAAAAAATTTCAACATTATCACCTGGCTTCTCCAATGCTGTGATAACAGGGCTAGTAACCTGGAATTAGAGGATGGAGAAGCCAAGCAGATGGCATTGCTTTCCATGGAAAGGGGCATTGACAAGGCAACTGAAAAAGAGACACAAGTCCTCTGACTCTGGAGGCAACTCCTCTCAAGCCTGAAGAAAAGATATCTCTTTCAAGGAAGATATTGTACGTCATGCAGGTAAATGCACCTCAGTGGAGAGAGATATCTAGCACCTGAGGGAATTGGCCTGTGATCTGAACAACATGTAGTCCCCCACAGATCCGGAAGGCCAGTGCAGATGACCCATGTGGTGGAAATCTGAATGGAGTACACAATTGTAATATGCCAACTCATTGGCAGTAATGACCTGGAGAGACAAAGAGTCACCATCAACGGATGAATTGCCTTGCCAAATCTGGCAATACAAATAAAACCTCTCTTCTTGCTACAGACCTGCATCTTGGCTGTGGAAAAACTGTCCAAAAAGTGGGAAAAACTATCCCAGGGGTTCCAACAAATCAAAAGAGGATATGTCTTACTCCCTACCCATATAGACTTGCATCTCAGCTATCAAGAGTAAGTGTTCTTTTGCTCAAGAGAGAGGATATAGAAGGTACGCATCATGTGGTATCCTGTAAAACCATGGAGAGAACATGAGGAAGTGGGTTGGAAAATCAACCTCATCCTTAGAGGCAGAGGTGCAGGAACTGCAGGGAAAAACAATCACAAATGGGGGTTCTTCCAGTAAAGTTGCTGCTCCAGTCTCCAGTGGGCAGTAACCCAGACAGTGTAAAAGGGCTAATCTTACTGGTCATTCTATGGAAAGGAGTTCTAATTTGTTTTACAAGATGTAAGTGGAGAATCCTATGATCAGTATTAGAGAGGTCTGGCCTCTACCCAGATGGTGGAGAGGGACAACCAGATTTACTGGGATGTGTGGATCAGATGGCCTGGCATATCAGGCAGAAGTATGAGATACTGGTGAACAGTGTACCCTTAAGCCATCAAGATATACAGGGACAGAACCCACTTGTATTTCCAGAATGACAGGAAGATCTCAACAGCTAAATGTATTGGAAGCTGAAATGAGCCTGACTAGGAATGAGTGACAAAAGCACCCCATTATGACTGGCCCAGAGGTTCCATTCATCATTAGCATAGACTACCTCAGGGGCAGGTATTTCAAAGACATGAAAGTATACCTTTGGGTTTTCAGTATAGATGGCTTGGAGATGGAGGAAATAAAGCAGCTGTCTATCTTCTCTGATCTCTCTTCTGTTGTAGGATTGCTGAAAGCCAAAGAACAACAGGTGCCTATTGCTACCACCACCGTGCAGCAGTGGCAGTATTGCACCAACAGAGACTCCCTGATTCTGATCCATAAGCTGATTTGTCAACTGGAGAGTCAAGTACTGACCAGCAGGACCCATTCACCCTAGAAGAGTCCTATATGGCCAGTGAAAATATCTAACAGAGACTAACAGTAAACTATTGTGGCCTGAATGAAGTCACACCACCCCTGACTGCTGCAGTCCCACCATGCTGAGTACTCAGTTGCTGACTGAGGTTAAACTACAACAGGCAGCCTTAAGTGCTTATGCTGTGTTCTTACTGATACCACTGAGGACACACACTGATGATTCTTGTCCTAATTGCTGTCCACCAGGACCCAGAACATTTTCTTTGGGAGAGTGACACCCTGGTCAGTTGGACCCTGCTCTGGATTGATATTTGAGATTATTCTGTCAAAGGTGCAGAACATTATATTTTTCACATCTGATGCCATTCTTTTTGATTCAATGTTAAGGTCTCTATGGTGGTTCTTCTGGTCTATCTTCTTTTCAATTTAGTGTTTTCCCCAGATATAGAGAGGATTCATTCATTCTTGTTTCCCCCATAATTTTAAAAATATGGAGACTCAGTATCAACCCCTAAGGAACTCCAGCTGTCAGTTCAACTTTTAACCATTAACCATCTTTCCTGAAGCTTGATTTGAGCTTGGTGGTTCATCCAGCTTTCCACTGGTATCATTGTACATCTCTCCAGTCCTCTTTTACCAGCTTGTCCACAAGGACTCTGTGGAATCCTGCCAAATAAGCAATTGTTCACTTAGATATTCTCTTCTTCACCCTAGAAAGTATTTTGGCACTTGCTTTGTCATTCCTTATTCAGATGGATACTTGGGGTCTGGATGCTTACCAATGAAAACTAGGGTGTAGAAAACACTGGATACCTCAGCCTTTTCTGTGTCTTTTGAAATTATCTTGCCAGCCCTGTTTAGAAGAGGACCTGCATCTTCCAAGTGCTTCCACTTAATTTCTGAGCATGAAAAACAACAAATAAAAACGCAGAAATAAATGAAACATACAGATTGTTGGCACTTTGAGTTTAGGCATTCACGTGTGGAAATTTTTCCCTCCATGTGCAAAATGAAGTTTACCAGTTTCCTATCTTTAAAGCACCAGATGTTTGCAAATTCATAGTTTAAAACCCATAAATTGTTCTATTTTCTGCAGTAGTCATGCAGTGTGGTCATAGAACAGTAAATAAAAACATGGCAAATCAAAGGGTTGTATTGTTATACTAGAGCTTTTTTCTATAATGCAATCATATGTATTGTTTTACTAAAATCTTCTGCTTTAGAAGGTATGTGACTACATTAACCTCATATTCATACAACAAACAATCTAACAAAACATAACAAAAACCAAAAAACCCTCAAACAATAAACCTCTCTTAAATTTTTCTGTAGTCAAAGGTATCTTTTCCTTCTAATTCTTATGACTTTAACCCAGGAATGTCAACACTCTAAACTAACTGTATAATTGTAACACATGGAGCATGTAAAAACAGTCACCTCTTATTATAGAAATAGGCTATAGAATCTAGTAAAAAGGAAAGGTTTGTGAGTCTGTCAATATTCAGTGAATAGAAATTCAGCACATTTTTATTATTATTATATGTTACCTCTTACTATGAGCAGTAGATGTCCAAAGGGCTAAATAAGTAATTAGGTCCTAAAAATTTTGCAGTCTTCATGAGATAAAATTATCTTTTAAAAGCTGATTTTTATTGCTAGACGTGTGAAAAAAAAATCATAAGTTAAACTGCTGAAAGTGATTATGTATTTTTTCCATGTTACATAGACGAAAAAAGACTTTCATGAACTCTTACGCTGTATGAATATCTTAAAAGATAAAACATAATTAGATGTTAAATGCATTACATACTGCAATAAAAAATTTAATTTTCCAGTTTCATAATTCATCTTCTTCTCACATTGTCTTACCTGTTTGTTTCCTGTCAAATATTCAGTAGATTTTATTTTTAAGTTTTTAATCACTGTTTTCATGGTACCACATAATTTTTTTAACACACAGCCAATTTATACAGCTTGTCTGTTCACAGAACACTGTGATGAAATGTATCATCTCTCACCATCTAATATGGAAGCATTAATGGCCTTTAAAATGTATAGAAAATAAATAAGGTTTTTATGCTTCATCAGGGGTGGATGTGAAACTGACTTAGTGCAAAAAAAGAGTATAAGAGCAAAAAAGATTGAAAATAAAGGTAGAGCTTTGGAGGAAAGAGAGTGTAGAAAAGAGAAACTCAGCAGTGAGAAATGGAAGGCCAAAAAAAATTATTTTAGTGTAAGAAGCAACAGAAAAACGAACAAACACAGATGACGTTCAAGAATGTGCAAAATGAAATGATAGATGCAAAAATTCACTTGTGCGTTATCAGCTGGAATTGCTGCAAGCTGAGTGGATTTAAAGAGTAGAATAGAATAGAATAGAATAGAATAGAATAGAATAGAATAGAATAGAATAGAATAGAATAGAATAGAATAGAATAGAATAGTTCAGCTGGAACTTACCTATAGCAATCGTATAGTTCAACTGACTGACCAGTTCAGTGCTGACTAAAAGTTGAAGCATGTTATTGAGAGAATTGTCCAAATGCCTTGTAAACACTGGCACTGTTGGGGAATTGACCACCTCTCTAGGAAGCCTATTCCAGTGATTGATCACTCTCTCAGTAAAGAAGTACTTCCTAATGTCTGGTCTGATCCTCCCCTTCCACAGTTTTGAACCATTCTCATGAGTCCTGGCACTGGATAGCAGGAAAAAGATTAGAACCTCCCTCTCCACTTCCCTTCCCTGCTGTAGAGAGCAGGGAGATCACCCCTCAGCCTTCTGTTCGCCAAACTAGACAAGTCCACAGGATATTCCTTAGTCACTCCTCACAGGACATGCCTTCCAGCTCCTTCACCAGCTTTGTTGCCCTCTCCTGGACACATTCAAGGACCTTCACATCCTTCTTAAATTGTGTGGCCCAGAACTGCACAAAGCACTCCAGGCAAGGCCTGGAGTTGAATTCAATGTTGAATACAGAGGGGTAATCATGTCTTCTGGCCAGCTCATGATGCTGTGCTTGATGCAGCCTAGGATGCAGTTTGCCTTCTTGGCTGCCAGGGCACACTGCTGGCTCATATTGAGCTGCTGTCGACCAACAAGCTCATTTATTTGTGAACAGCATCTGTTCCATGATCAGGTAGGTACTCATTAAGCACAGCCTCATGGACTAGCAGTCAGCAAATGCTATAATGTGGGGTTTTTTGAACTAGCGATGGGCTAAGCTACGTCATATACTGCCAAACGGACATATGTGAGTAAAGTCACATATGTTGAAATGGTTCGACATGCTGTTGTATGTACTTTAAAAGGTGCATTTGTTTACAAAGAAAAACAGAAAATAACTAGACTTTCTGTGGAAATCTGCTCTTCCCAAATAGCATGGCAGCAACAGAAATCTTGATGTTGAAGCCTTTGCTTGGGTTTTATTTTCTCCCATAGGTGTTGCTAGAAAGAGGACTCAGAACTGATGCAATGAAACCCACTGTAAGCACCTTCTTTGAACAAGCATTATGTAGTAGCACTGTTTTATTGAAGTGTTCAGTCAAACATCCACCAGATGTCAGTACATACTTGCACAATCGTGTAAGTTGTGGCACAAAAACCTTTCTCACACAGATCTTTCTGGTACACAACACAGAAGTGCAACGTTGCATATTACCGATCCTGCTAAAAAAAAAAAAAAAAAAAAAAAAAGGTGTAAACTAGTGCAAAGAAAATCCTTATACTTTTTAAATTACAGGTAAAAAAAAAAATTGATTCTGATCAAAAGAGAATTTTGATTTGTTCTATATTTGGTCTAGCACTTTGACTGCTAGCTACTTACAGTTGCTTTGAGGTTTTTTTGCAAAAAAAGGAAATATGGGTCAGAGAACCACCCTGTAGACACTATGGCCATTCATATTCTTAAATATGAGAGATAAGAAAAGAATTAGAGATCTAGATTTCTTCAAATTTAATAAAAGAAGACTAACAAATAATTTTATTGCTTCCTTCAAATTTCTATATTCTCTTACAATGTAGAAGGAGACAGATAGTTCTTAGACAGCACAGCTATAGAGTGTAGAACAATGGATACAAGCTGCAATATAAAAAACCATGATTTGACATCAGGGAAAAAAACCCACAACCTGCAATTGAGTCACACAAATGCTTGTGTCATCTGTCTTCACATATTCAAATATCAATCAAAAATGATCATGAGCAATCTCACAAAAATTTTTAGTTAGATCCATCTTCAAAGATGGTCTAGCAAGTTTGGACTAGGTGATCTCCAGAGGTGCTATCCAAATTAAATTATTCTCTTGTTTTAATTCAGTAGCATTTCAGAAGCAGGAGATGATATCACTAGGTTCCAAATCTTCTGTCATATTTTTTTTAAAAGACAGTTAATAGGAGTAAATAAATTAGCCTCCTGACTAAAACATTCAGATATTTCTTTTCTCTCAGGTGGTTTGGCAGCTGCAGTGAGATGCTCCAGTGATGTGTATTTCTTTGCATGAGGTATCTCTACATACAAAATTCATTAGCATGACAACTCTTCTCAGTGACAGTTTAGTGTTTGAAATGTCATAATTTGGTTTTGTATCACTATAAAACCAACAATTTTGTTTTATTTCCTGATGCATTATTAAATAGGCCACATAAGTCCAGTGATTTTTAACTACAACTTCAGTTAGGAAATTTTTTCAGAACCAAGTTTGTCTTGCTTGAAGAGTTTATGAATATACATTGAAATATCATCAAAAAAAAAAAAACAAGAAGAAGAAAAAAGGGGCAGCTAAAGTTAATATCAAATGAACAGATATTTTTTTTCTGAGTGTAATAAGAACAATTAAAAAAGTGTAATAAGATTTTAGTGAGAATTACTCTATGATACTTAACAGCAATCAAATTTATTTTACCCCAAAAATCTATGAATGTATTAGAGAATAATTTCATTCCCAGTCACTTTTCTTGCCAAATTACTCTTAAAAATATTATTTTGCAGGTCAGTAAACACAGAAGATGTAATAGCTAAACTTCTTTTAGGTTTAGAAATTAAAATTATTTTCTCTTTACTTTGAAGAGGAAAACTTAAAACAAAACAAAAACAAACAAACAAACAAACAAACAAAAAAAACCCTAGGAAACAACAACTTTAAAGTGTGTTTATTTGCATGGACACGTACTTCTACATTCCCAGTAAAAAGTCTTGCATTCCCAAATTTTCCTCCCTGTTGGCACTGTCTCGTGTTTTACATGCTGCTTCTGGCTACGTTGGTCAGATTCAGTACTTTAGCAGTGAGCTGTGTTTAGGCTCCAAGTAGTAAATGAGACTTGTATCTGTTGGGCCATCTCATTATTGACATCCCTCCCCTAAACACCTAGTTTTAAACTCCAACAACATTGCTGTGACAGAGGTAGTTCTTGGTGTCAGCCAGACCAGTAGCATTCCAAGGCCAGCAGTTGCAGAAAGGGATATGAATGTTTACGTGTATAACACACACAGGCATGTATTTGCACATGTGTATTTATGCATTAAAATCATATGATAACTTGGGGTGGGAGGGTACTTGCAGAAGTCATCTTGTCTGCCTGTGCAAGCCCCCACCAAAAGCTGGGTCAAAGTTACTCAGGTTATTGTATTCAATGATCTAGCCACCTTTGGAATGGGGCATTAGTCTTTATTTTCAAAAGCAAGAGAGCAGATTTTAGTAGAAGAAGAGAAAGATAGTCCTCAAAATTTTTCTCAAAAGCTTATTTTTTTCGTAAGCAAGCAATTAGAAACACATGGAGGGACTCTCTCATTACTGAGAATCACTGGAAGCCAAGCTTACCAAAATAGGTGATTCTGCACAATGCAGAATGATTTCTCAACCCATGCACATCGAATTCAGGCTCCAGTATTGAAATATTCCATTCACCATACCAACAGCTTCATTTGCTAGTTTCAGCAGTTTGTGGGCTGTATGTTTGTTTAGACATTATTTTCATTTATGGATACCTGCTTTATAGGTAAAAATACATAGACTATCTATGACTGCAAATATGTTTCATTCTTGAGTCCTTTGACAGTGTCAGAGTTAGAATTATGGATTTAGGGTTTGTTGTGAGGGACTGCAAACTACAGACTCAAGTAGCTGAAGTTAATTTATGTTCAGACAGCCTGATAAGTAGATTTTAAGAACAAATAAAAGGGCGGCATCTTCCCTCTAAAAACATTAATGAAGTTTTGATCCCACTGAAGCCAGTGGGGAAATGTGTCTTGATTTCTGTGCATTTGGGATTTTGCTCAATGTATTTAAAATCCTACTCCTAGAAACAGGAATTCTGATCCTGTTCTTTAAATCTCTCTTGGTTGGAAATGGCAGGTATATACAAAGTGAATGAATGAAATTATGCAATTTTTCAAATAAAACCAGAGTGGTGTTTTACTTCAAGTGCATTCGTCAGTCTTGCATTTGTAAAAATTACTAAGAAAGATTTCAGCACTATGGAGAAAAGTGAAACTCCTTAATCACTTTAATTATTTCTTTGCTCTGTTTAAATTTGTACCAGCACTTTCATGCTGCTTCTTGATGGTAACAACTTCATCTAAAAAGAGTTGGACATAGATTATGGGTTTTTTTAAACAAATACACAAAAACCTGAAATGTTTGAAGAGAATTTTGTCATAGTTTTGAGGCATCTTAATACAAATTCATTGAATTGTCTTTTCTGTCAACTATATGGAAGCTCACATCATTGCTGTGGTGGTGTCAATTTCTCTTTCCTCCCAGCAACCAGAAAGTGTATCAGGCTCTGTTCAGTCTTCAGTGCTGGGGAAAGGTGTAAAATACCGACCTCCTCCTATCAAATTACCTTCAAGTTCAGGAAGTAGCTCTTCAGGTAATTATTTATTGACTCAAGCATCTTCTTTTTTCAAGTTCTGCCTGTTGTAAAATTACAGGATATAACTTTAATAAAGATTTAATTAAAAAATACCAGTATCTTATCTGTGAGAAGAGTATAATTTTTTTGATTTCTGATTATATTGGTCATAGTGTATCCTAACAAATATTTGAGCTAATCTGTACTCACAGAACAATAATATATTTTAATTATGCTTTTTCAGGGAATATTTCTAGTTCACAACAGTCAAGTGGCCATCTAAAATCCCCAACTCCTCCTCCTTCTAAGCCTCCTGGTCTTTCTCGGAAACAATCTATGGATCCTAATCAAGTTAGCATGCTCTCTCCAGCTACCATGTCTCCTGCAAGCTCTTCACAAAGTGAGTCATGACCTAAATTCTCCATTAAATCTGAGGCTTTTGCATAAATGCTTCCTGAGATAAACTTCTTAACCTGTGGAATGATGAAACTTAAGTGTACAGTGTACCCTAAATTGTATAAGTTGTGCAGCTTTAGGCAGGTCTCTTGTTCACTGTGTGTATTTTCTGTTTATTGTAACTGTGTTCGTTTTCTGTACACAAATGTATGCACCCTCTGTGTATACGCTTTAATAAATTTTATGCAATTAGCATAATCTCCTCATATATGAAAAGCTGGTAAATGATGTGATGAGACAAAATTCCAAAGCGTAGGTTTTTTTTTTCCTCCAGTGTAAAAACAGTATGTTAGATCAGTTTGCCTTTACATAATTTAAGCATCTAGTTTATTAAATGTTATAGGAGCTGATGCAGTTGTGTATCTATGTCTGTATACAATCTGATCAGTCCCAAGGTGATGATACAATAAACGATAAGATGATTTTTTAAAAACACCCCTACACTGTTTTACAAATCACTACTGACTGCAAGTGTGGTGGTGATACTGATGATAATAGCACCATATGCTCAAGTGTTCAAATGCAAATTTCAATAAGAAATAATGTTCTAATTTAAGTATTTTCATTAACACTGACAGATTCATTGTAATCATAGCCATAGATAATAAAAAAAATTTAAAATATGTATGTGTCTTGAGCCATTTCATGAACAGATTTGTACAAAGAGGAAACCATAGCTGCAGTTTCTCAGTTTTCTTACGAATAAATGTACACTGCACAGTCCAGTATTCTGCACAGTATTATAATATGCTTTTTGCATTAAATAATTTAAAAACTGGGTAGCTCAAAAGGTGTAACTTTTCTGCCTTCTTGTTTTGCATAAAAAAAAAGAAAACTTATGAAAGTTTTCTTCTATCATATTGATAGAAGGTTTTATATTATTACATTGATATCTGGTTTTAACCTTTTGGGGTGTTTTGTTTTTCTATTGATACACTTTGGCTACTGCATCCACAATAAATAAAGCTGTATGTGCTACATTTAAGCAGAAGGAATTACACAGTACCTTTTAAAGACGCAGTATTATCCTCTAGCACATGTTCTTTGTTGACTCTGTCATTTTCCATTGTAAGTTTTGAACACTATGCTATAGTGCAGACAGTGCACATATAGTATTTGTTGAACAGCTTAGGACAAAAAAATTAATTAGGCTAAAGTTGTCAATAAGAAATTGTTGTAAAAAAAGATGTTCTCTTTAGCAGGTTTGAAAAATACATCAAATCTTCAGCCCTTATATATTTATATACTTGGACACAACAAGAATGATAATTTCTTATCTTTCTGTAGAGACTTGTTCACTGCACTGCCCCGCACAGATCTTTGGAGACAGTTGGTCAGACCATTTACAGCAAATTCAAATTATTTATTTAAAATGCTTAGAATAAGAGAAAAAGCTCCTTCCATAGAGATACCACATGGAAATTATATTCCTAGCTCAGAACAAAGGGGTTAATTTTCAGGAACAATCTAAAAATGGTGACATTTGAATTCAAAAGTTTAATGCTAAAATACAATCTTTTATTTTCAGGATTTGCCTAAGCTTTTATCACAAATCATTCTTTATACTGTAATTATGATTATACTGTACAAAACAGTACAGTAGAATCACTCAGGGGTTACACACAGAATGACTAAAAGCTGAGCTCACCATGCCCAGGTAGGTACAGTAATAGGTTTAAAGAGCTTCTGGTAATAGAAATAAAAGCTCATGTAAGATAGGGAGTTTAGAAGGTCTGTAAATGCTTTCTTTCCACTAAGCACACATACAAACATGAGCAGAATATTGTTTATTATGCCAGAGTTGCATTTAAAAGCAGAACACGGACTGTTTGTGGAACTGTGTGGAGTTCTGGGATCTTGACATCAGCTGCCAGTTACAGGTGCAGAATTACAGCTACAGTGCTCCATGTGTGTTGCATCATGCTTCAAGAAATTACTAGTAAAAGAACAGCTGTAGCTTTGCCACTTCCTTCTCTCACTTCTGTACACACTCCAGAAACATGGAAGAGGGAGGCACAGGAGGCAATTATGCCAGAATAGAGCTCTTTTTAGATCTAAATGCTTGTGTTTGTGTGATTCCACATTGAAGTACATCCTTTCAAGCTAGCTCTGCCATTCATATACACCAAGAATATTTGGCTGAAATCAGTGCAATTAAAGCTGGGGCAAGGGAGAGAAATCAAGACCATCTAACTACCTATTAAAATCCAGTGGAATATTCTGAAAGAGGAAATAATATGCAGAGCTTCTGAAGGCTAACATTTACATTTTCAGTATTGGTACAATAACTACTGTTTAAATTAGAATAATTAAAATGTATTTTCTGTGGACATACTTCACTATAATTTCACGCAGGTTTGGTTTTGGAACATAAGACTTTTTCACAAACAGCAGCAATTGTAAACTTACTGATTTTAAAGGAATTAAAAAAACAAAATAAAAAGACACCTCTAGGGCATACGTCATTATCAGTATTACATTCATCCTGGAACAGTGGGAAACTCAGCAGTTTCATTGAATTATGCCTTCTGTTTTTAATCTTCAACAGCTTCCAGGTGGTTCACTTATTTTTAACCCACTCCAGCAGCAGCTATCACAGTTTTCCCACAGCAACAATCTCAGCAGCCCACAACCTGTAGGCCTCAGTAACAAGGAGAACAGGTCTGTACTAACAGCCCTCAGTCTGGGGTGCATGGAGGAAACAGTTTCTCCTCTTCTCCCCATCTTCACAAGTAAATGAGCCTGTAGTGGCTCTGTTGCTATGGCTGGAACTGGGTTATACTCCTTTGTTTGTATCCTGTATAGAAGAGCTGTAACAAAACAACTGGCTGAGCACTGTCTAACTCTATCATGAAGAGAGCCAGCCCACTGTACGAGTGGTGTAAAATGAGCTCAGTGTAATGTTTATCACAACTAGCAGATGCATCAGATGAAGAAAGAAAAAATACTGTCACGATTACTAGAGTTAACTAAAACTTCCTACTTACTCTGCTGTGAGTTGGCTTACAATCCTCACTGCTGTAGTTCAACAGAATTTTCTTTGCAGCAAAGGAAGTATCAGTTGCCTTTAAAGCTGTAATCTTAAGACATTTGCACTACTGCTGCCTGTAATTGGTGTCAAAGGCTTTAAGCATTGAAAAAGTCTAAAGTCTTGATTGAGACCTATTCTCAAAATGACAAGTTTTGAATGGTTAGTTCTACCTGCACTTAAAAATCTTTACCAACGCTGATGCAGCAGTTTGGGAATACTAGCTGCTTTGCTTTTGTGTTCGTCTTCCCAGACATGCAAGACTTTTGCTTACCAAATAGTCTCTACTGGATACTGAAGTTTGTCATAATAATTTCACTTTTGCTACTGTAGACTGTTCATAAACAAGACGCCTGTCTCAAATGTTTTATGGTGTATAGTCTTCTGCATCACAAGCCTTGTTCTGGAATGTGGGACAGTTTAACGGGAAACTTTCAGATTTGTTCACAGCATCCAAATGTCTGAATGTCAGTTACTAGTTAAATTACTGAAAAAAAATTCATGCTAGCTCATACTGTTGGGTTTTATAGTCTAGACATTGGACATCAAGGGCATTTACAAAAAAGCTGATGAAAGCTTAGTCCTTCTCGAGGCAGAAAGTTCTTGTGGAGGAAATCAATCTCTGCATTGACAAAATTGCCCTAAGGAATTTCTCTCTTACTGCACATTATAGAGGAAGACTAGGGGGTCATTACCTAAAATGAGCTACTATGAACACTAGATCCCTTACCTTTCATAAGGACAAGAATCCATGTGCTCATGGTGCTTAGTGGAAACAAAGCGCAAAAAGACCAACAACATTCTTGGCTACCAACAGAATATACGCATTCTCATCTCATTCTTAGGGTTTTCCCGATATGGTGGTTCTATGACTCTGTAAGTCTTAGACATCATTGAGGTGATGATGTCTTCTTAATGTACAATTTTGTGGTCTGGTTTACTTAGATCTTAGTGGCATTATATCATATGGTTATGCTAAAGAAGCATCACAGCTCCTGGAATGCACCAAGCTCTTTATCTGACTGACAAGCCATGCAGTTTCCTTGGATTCTGAATATGCTTTATTTCCCTATGTTATAAAACAATGCATAATTTAAGTTCTAAAAGAGGTCATAATTCAGCACCCTTTGACTTCAGGAGATACCGTCAGACTACACTTACTTCATTTGAGTGATTACTTGAGAACTACTCTATGCTGAAAATAAAATTCTAAAAGCAGGGTTTGTATTTTTTATGAAATTAAGGAGTGTGTGGCACAATATGAACATCGGAAAGTTAAATGTCAGGCTTTGCACACTTCGATTGATTAGGACCTTTGCACATGGACGGCTTCAGGGTTACCTGAAGGCTCTGGGTCTGGGAGTGGACAGGAAATAGTCATAAGATTACAACCATAAGTGTAGTCTCTGCTAGACTGCAGGGAAGTTGACAACTACAGGGACTTCTGCTGGGTGACAGGTGCAGGTACCATTTCTGCCAAAACTTAGCTGTTTGGGGGCATTCTACATCTGTTCTACTTGTAGTGAATGCATTGTAGCCTGTATCTACATGCACTGGATGACATAGCATTAAATGTTTTTAAACAACACTTCAGAAGTTTGCCTTCACACTGGCTTTGTTTGCTTATTCATTGATACCAAAGTTTGGTTATAAGGATCAAGCTTTTCCTTTTTGCTAGGGGTCTGAGCAAGGTCCATCCAATCAAGATCACGCACTATCTGCCCAACAAGCCGTTGTAATTAACCTGACTGGAATAGGGAATTTTATGCAACCTCAAGCCACAGCTATATGCTTGCTGAGCCTCCTTTTTGTAGTTAAGTGTGTATATTGATAAATTCACACTAAAACGAAGTTTAGTCTTAAAGATGTCGTATGTTAGATGAAAACAATTTACTGATTATTATCAGCATGTGAATGACATGAGAAATACTGGACTTTCAATGCATGCACTTCTCTTTTTTGTTTGGCAGTTAAGTGCAGTCAATTGTATTACACGAAAACAAGCTACACTCAATACAAAAAGAAAATGCACAGAACTTCCATGCCAGACTTCATTGAGGAATATTTCTTTAACTCTGTGCTTAACATCCAGTGTGAAAAACCTCTTCGTGTCTTCACAAGCACTTCATAATCTAGTTATGTTCTAACTAACAGAGTATGTATATCATGTATACCCTATTCTGCACTGTTTCCAATTTGGATCAGAAACTAATTCTATTGATCCCCCTTTCCTGTTACACTGTATTCCTATGTCTTCCTTCCCCAACCCTGACAAACTCAACCTGACCTCTTTGACCTGTCTGCTTTCCCATTCTCCTTTCTCAGTGTTGTCTCAGCTTGGCTCTGCCATGAACAGACCCGGGCAAAGCCTTCCTCAGCAGAGACTCCAGCTCTCTTTGGCCTTGCAAGAGCAACAAGCCTTGCAGCAGCAGCAGCAACAGATACAAGTAATCCAGCAACTTCACTCTGAGTTTACAAAAAAAACCACAACAAACACACACAAAACCAACAAACAAACAATTCTTGGCTACAGAATCAAAAATCTTGCCCTTTTGACATCTTTAACTAACGTCACTATAGTCTCGCAAATTACAAAAAAACATGAGTTTGGCAAACTGTTATGCAAGATTTATAATCCATGGTTCTTTCAGCTTGGAGCACTGAATTTATTTTTATTCATTTAAGCCATCCACCTTCCTGATTTGAAAACATTCAAGGGGTGCTTGTGGCACATATCTCAATAAGCCCTGGCAGGTGCCAATAGATTTTAAAACGGCATGAATGTAAGCACCTGAAATTTCAAATGTGGCACTGCTACAATCAGTACATGGAAGCAACAGCTCTGCAAAGCATTCCTTTTACCATTCTGTCATCGAGATGCTTTATGAAAATATTTTAATACCTTTTCAGCACACAGCCTCCTCTTTGTAATATATACAGAAAATATATACGATGCATACACTGAGAAGGTATTATGTTAAAAATGTACTCTGTAACTCAAACATTCACAGAAGTTGCTGAGTTACTGCAGATACTGCAATGGAGAAAAAGGGCAAAGAAACAAAGCAGTGCACATACTCACATAAAATGTTAGCTGTGCCCTCAGCAGGCTTCTGTGCCCCTGGTGCTGCTTGACTGTACCCACTGCCCCCGGCACAGTGAGTTCCTTTTGGCAACCTGGTGCTGCCTCATTTTTCTACCTTCCTCCCTTACCCCACCTTCCTCTCATTCTTCCTCACGTGAAAGCTTTACAGTCAACATTAGCAAGCTTTTTCTCCCCTTTCTCCTTCACGGCAGCAGTTGTGATTCTTGCAGCATGAAATGGCTATGGCAGCGGCAGCAGCACAAGCAGCTCACCTGCATCATCGACGGCATTTGAGCAGCCACTCAAAAAGTAAAAGAAGAGGCACATCGGCCCCTCCAAAATTATGAGACTTGCCTCTCCCCCCCAAAATTAGTTCAAAGGGGATTTTTTTCAGATTAGTAAGGAGAAAGCTTAAAGTTAAGTTAGTGTTTTTTATCACTGGTGGGAAAATTAACTTTTGACGTTATACTAAACAAAATCAACTGATTTTGCAAGAAAGCCCTACAGAACCTAGAAATTTCATCTATAAAGCAGCTAGGATCTGGTTTCCTTATGTCACCTAAATTTTTTAACAGAATGTTTTATCTTGTATTTTTTTACCACTCAACAGCATTGTACATAGAATAATGGTGAAAAACATTCTAGAAAAAATGATCTTTGTAAAGGTAGTATTGGTATTTGTTTATTTAGTATAAAAGGTTTGTGAACACTGTAACAAATACAATTTTTACAAATCCATTTTTAAAAAGATCTCTCCTTTTGTTCACTTGGGCGTTATACTTTTTATTACTTTGTCAATCAGCTTCTTTACTTCTTTGTGTCTTGTAATTGCTCTGTTGATACAGTCCTGAAGCTTGGCTCCTGTAAGAGGACTTCCACCTAAAAATTAAAGTGAACAATTCGATTTTCTACCTATACTTCAGTTATGTAACTCTAAATGTAATTTCCAAATAGGAGTATTAATACAGTAATTCTCATGACCAACACCTTTCACCTGGGGATCATGCAGCTTTCGCAGCTCTAGCCTCAGGTAAAGATAATGGAAACAAACTAGTGCTGTAAAAGGAGACATGTTTAAAAGCTGTCCTCTTGACCTAAACGTTATCATCTCCATAGATTTCTTTGTATTAAATTTGGAAGTACCTGGTTTATGGACAGAACATAGTCTGCCTTCTTCATCAGTGACAATGGTTACTGTTCCAGTTGCTAAATCTTCCTCTTCAGCAGTTGGATCAACAATGAGTAATGTGCTTGTGAAAGAAAAATACATGCAGACATGTTTGTACATATTGCTCCGTTAACATTATTGCATAACAGAGGTAACATTAATTTTTACTGTAGTCTTACAAAATACTTCTAGATGGATTTAGTGCCCAGGCTTACCTGTTTTCTTACCAAAGTGCACCGATTTTAAAAAAATTAAAAAGTAAAAAAAATATGGGAGATTCCACATAAGCAAGTGCATATGTCTATCGAAAATACAGCTTTATGCCTAAAGTTTCCTAGATTTGTGACATCCGTGTATTGCAGGAAAATGCCACTAAACTGCCATTTGAAGGATGCAGTCAGCTTACTGTGTAGTTACACAAAGACTGGCATGGAGTGTAGGCTGCACTAATCTTTACAGGACACCTTAATGCAAAACTCATTTCCAATGGTAAGTTCACCAAAGTAGTTCTCAGTCTCTTGTCAGAGAACTCTAACTTCACTCAGCCTGGGAATAGTTAAAAAAATGGATTTATGGGGTGTTTGACTGTCCTACCTATCCCTGTACTTTTAAGCCTATCTTTTAGGTTGGGAAGCAGTTCTCCTTAAAGTCACAGGAAGAAGCTTCATAGACTATGTTTTGTTCTGCATATTCACTCACATCACAGAACTACAGGTCAGTTCACCAAGAGAGGCCTGGATATAAGAAGAGTTAAACAGCACTGCCCGAGGCTGCACACTCATCACCAGAAGTGCAGAAGCATCACTGGTAGCATACTCTGTCTTCCCTCAAACATTTACAGACACAGTTGTTTCCATAAGTACAAAGCAGTTATGAACTTACTCATCAAATATAGCCAATGATGTGGCAACTGGATGCTTTCTGATAGTCAAAGGAGTCTTCTGTTTTAAATTCACTTCTGATAAACCAGTTTCTTCACTTATAATAACCGATGGCAATTGCACTGAAGAAATGAAAAAATTAGAGTGGTCTAATATCAAACATTGCTGGGTTTAACAGGCCTAAAGATGTCCAAGACTACTGAAATATTTAAACTGTTCTTTTAACCCACCAGAAATCAATCAGAATAGAGTTTTAGTTACGTTAACAGTACTCTGTACAAAAAAAACCAAACCAAAAAAATGCTTCATTTCAAGATAAGTATTTAGCTTAGGACTACTCGTTCAAGGAAGTATTTGATTTTTCTCCTCAAGGTAACAGAAGCATTTATCCTTACACAGAAGCATTTCCTATTTTCAAAATGCCATGCAATTAAAACAGTTTGGAGTCATATTTAACAAAAAGTATTTTTTCCCCCAAAAGCCTACTGGACATATAAAAACCAGGAATATAGTCTCTCCAGGTGTTACACACCTATGGCACCCATACCATCATTTCCACTCTGTGGTTTAGTAATTTAGCATTCAAATGACAGGAAACAAACCGTCCTAATGAACTGTTAACCCATTACCTATTAATCATGGTTCAAAACTAACACATTTCTCCAAGCAACACTAATCAGAACATGTCTCTTGCTCTAAGGAAGACTTACCATTTTTTAATGCTGCTAACAAAGCAAAGACACTGGCATCCAAAAGGTTTCCATCATAGTCCAAACATATGATATCACAGTATAACACCCAAGCAAGCTATCAAAGAAGATTTGCATATGTGAGATATCACAGCAGCTAAGCAAACAGTGCAACATGCAGGAAAATTCCAGCCACACTGAATACAGATACTTATTTCAATCATATAATTTTTACACTTCAGAAGCAAATCAAGCTATGAAGACTGAAAAGCAAAACAACAACAAAACAACCCACAACCCCAGATACCTTCTTTAACATCTCATTACTGAGATCTTGTTAGTATCGCCCTCTTCACTTTGATATACAACTTACCTTGCCATTTGCAATACACAGATCTTCTTTCACTATCATCTGTGAACTAAAATAAGATGAGAGAATAAGCCAGGAAACAGAAAACCGTCTCGCAGAGTTGTCTGTGTTTTAAATGCACTAAGATGGTTCTTACTTTTCAATCACATCTGCAATGAACTGGCTCGCTGCTTGAGCCTCTTCACCAGGTGGTCCGGAGCGAAACCTCTCTGAACACAGGGATGGCAGTTCTACATTTGGTACTAGGTATCAAAAAAGCAGGCAATGGGATACCAAAAATAGATACAAGTCAACAGTCACTTTTAATACCATTTTATGCACTTCAAATGCAAGGCAAGACCAAAAAGTTTTCAATCAAGACTCCCTATTCCCTTCAAAACTAAAGTGACGCATGAGTTGGTGTTAAAGAACTTGTAGTACTCTGTATTTAGAAACTATATATTTCATGGAGAAACACATAATCCTAACTACCATCTTCTGTTTATAATCCTGCTATGGCTAACATGATCCCATACAAACTCTTCTTTAAGTGTTAGGCACTCTTCAGTACATCAAGAAACAGCAGTATTTTCATCCCACTGCCTGACTTGACTGGTATGCTATCTGTTTTTCATCAGCCATTAAAAACTGAGGCTTTAGACTTGAAGCAAAATCATGCATAAACATTTGTGAAAAAAACCCAAGCTCATTGAAAACAACATACTCTGCAGATGCCTTGCAAAAAAGGGATCTGTTCTAACCTCTCAGTTCCACAGAACTATTTTATTTCCAAAGAAACTCCAAACAGGAGCAGGGAAGTACCTCTGGGACTTTTACAGTTTTCCAAGAAATAAACAGGGTTTATTTCAGTGTTTTTAAAAGTGACATTTTTTGTCTACTGGGACTTCAGAAGTTAACGTGCCTTTGCGCAACCTTGCATGCCACAATATTTAATAGATTAACCACCTTCCCCCTCTTAATATACACACTTGCCCCTGCTGCAGGTCTGTTTCCAGCCTGGCCTGGAATCAGTAATAAAAAATTAGTTTTACATGGAAAACTCAAGAGCAGAGGGAATTCTAAAATTTCTGAAGTACCATTGGCTAGACATCAATTTGGAAATATAATTTTACCAAATCCATTCTTTTAAGAAATCTTCCCATCAAAATCTGTCATTACAGCCTCTTAGCTGAAGCAATACAAGACCTGAACAAGATCCACATTGAAACACTCACCAATATACCCCTTATTAGAAGAATCTGCTGCAGGTGCGGCAAGTTCCTAGAAAAACAAAAAAGACAAGACACAAATAGTCATTTTCTTGCCAGTTATCATTACAATGAGTTTACAAAAGCCACTTTTAATCAGTCCTTGTCTGTAAATTTCCTACGGAAAAACTCAGTACAGGGGCGTGCAGTGATCTGGCCCATAGTTCATGGCAGGCCAGTAGTAAAGTTGAGGCTAAAAGGCACTTGATAGTCCAGCCAACTAATCCCCAGTGGACTTATTGATCAATATTCAGTAACTTTTCAATTATATAGCTTTTATCTAGAAATAACAATGAGTTTGTATTTGTATACATCTTTTCCCATAGATGATGGGCACCACAAAAATACAAGTTCTCAGACTATACAGGTAGAATTAGGTAATAAATTCTACATTAACTTTTGCATCTGAAAGTAGCTCAGGTGAAAGACTGTAATTGTGTCTGACTGGCACATTATTCTAACTCTGTGGGCAATTCATTCTAAACACCAATGCACAAATTCTGCTAACAGGTAAATTAAAACAAAAACCAACCATACCGCTTTCACTCCACAAATCACCGTGGTATTTCCTAACTTCACCAGGGCAGAACCATCTGCAGTTGTAATTGAACCTGAAGAGAAAAAATATTGTTCAATAAAATCTATTTTTCATTCAAAGAGCATTAATTAACATCCACCTTCACAAAGTGTTAACTTTCTATCATTTTATACTAAACGGAGGCTAAGCAATGTCTCAAATCCAGAGTGGGACAGAATCTCTATATTAAACAATCATACAGAATGACTGAGCCTGGGACAGCTGGAGCTCATCTGGTTCAACATCCCTACTCAAGGAGGGCCACCTAGAGCTGGTTGCCCAGAACTGTACCCAGATGGTTTTTGATTATCTCCAAGGAAAGAGATTCCATAACTTCTCTAGACAACCTGTGCCAGTGCTCCATCACTCTCACAGTAAAAAAGTGTTTCATCATGTTCAGAGGGAACATCCTGTGTTTCAGCTTGTGCCCATTGACTCATGTTCTGTCACTGGGCACTAACGAATAGAACCTGGCTTTGTCTTTCCCACACCCTCCCTTCGGTATTTATATACATCACCTGGCATTGGACACAACACTCCAGTTGTGGCCTCACCAGTGCTGAGCAGAGCACAGAATCACCTTCCTTGACTGCTGGCAGTGCTGTGCCTAATGCAGCCCAGGATATAAAATGGGCTTCTTTGCAGCAAAGGCACATCACTGGCTCATTTTGCCTCTGCTTGAGGTAGTTGCCTACCAGGCCCAGAACACAGCAGAAGCCAGGACTCAGTGTCCCTCCCAAGATGCGCGGGCATCAATTTTGTGCTGGTCAGCACATGCCTTGATGCTGCCTTCAGCATCTATAACATATGCTGCTGACCTTAGACAGAGACAAGATTCCACAACCACCTAAATTGGGCTGCCCATACCCAGACAGGAGCAGACCCAAGTAATTACATTGTGCACATCAGCCCAGGATCAGGACTGAAAACAATGTTAAAGTATACTACTGTGCCATGCATTTTCTTTCATGCTTACTGAAATGGCAAATAAAAATCCTTTCTCTTCCTTGTTTCAAAGTAAGAACCAAGAAAGCCAATTAGCAAGTCATTAGGGTCACTTTTTACAACCTCATATTAATAATACCTCCCTCATTGTTATTATTATTATTATTATTACAAATAAGCACTTGCCTATGTTGACAGTGGTTGCCCGGAATTCACCTAACTCCCTTCCATCGGGTCGACAGTTCTCTTTCTAAACAAAAATTACAAAGTTCGAATTAGAAAACATACTTTATTAACTAATACAGCAATAGTTATGCTATAGGAGTTGACACAGAATAATACTTTCTTCTTTTTAACAGAAATATATAGCCTCAAAAATGCTAGGGAAAACTTGGTCACACTCTAGCTGGTTTTTCATCAACTGATATGAAGATTGTGGTTGTAGGCCTGCCAAAAAAAAATCCCTGATTTTTAAAATTTATTATACTTTATTTATAAAATATAACAGTAAATTGATTTTCTCAAAAGTACTACAGGTTAGACTCAGAATATCATCCAAGAATGAATATTCCTTGGTAACTTAAAATGAGAGTTTCCACCTGTCTGCATTGTTCAAGTTTCGTAGGCAACTCCCCTCCTCCATCCCCACCTAGTAGAGCTCTAAAGAGAGTGAACAACCTCTAAAGAGTGCAAAACAACCTCAAAACAACCACAATATTCAAATAGCATCAGGTAGAAGCTGTACAGTACATGATCCTTAAGTTAGAAATTGAACAATATTCCATCACGTTAGATCTGAGGAACCGCAAGAAAAAAAATTCATTATAGGCAACTTATACAGGCATCTCATGTTTTACTCACCAAAAACCTTCTGTAATATTCCAATGGCTCCACAGTTCTAAAACAAATAGAAAGAGAAGTTCACATGCAAGCTCTTGAGTAGGCAAGAGGAAGCAAAAAAAAAGATAAGCAAGCACTAACGCACAACAACAAATAATTTGATAATCAAGACATCTGGCAAAGCTGCTTAGCAATATGGTTACAGAGAGATGAGGAAACTCTAATCTAAGGTGTTTTCCTACATTCAGCTCCAAAATGCCTCCCCCTTACAAGGAACCTGCCTGCACATATACCTAACACACTAGCTTTCACCTCAACAATTTTAGTTATAAATCAATAGAAGTGTTTACTGACAGAAGGGTGTAGAATGGTTTTCAAGAAATGCAGGATGCATAGTTTTATAACTGTCTGAAATACCTGTTAGTTCAAGGTCCGCATTCAGATGTATAGAATGGTATAAACAATTTTAAATGCTACAGCTTTTCTTAGAATTTTTGAGAAAATATAAAATTACAAAATATGCTTCACGCAGTGTTTCAGGTGAGAAATAATTAAAATTCATTATTAATTACATACTATTATCAGTGTTCATGTATCAGTATTTTAAGCAGGGATTATTAATGTAAAAAAAAATCCCACCTTTTTTTTTAAAAAAAAATGTTCTTAATACTTAAACAAAGCATTCACAGTTTTGTTAGTACAGTACTTCCGGAGGAAAAACCAAAAAAAAGATAAATGGGAAAAGCAAGTTTTCCAAACACAAACAAACATACAGAGATATCACAAATATAATGGGAAGCATGAATTAGCTCCTGTTGGCTCCACATATGTTGGTCCTTTACTACTGGTTTTCTGAAGCCCAACACAAGACCTGTTCTCTTCCAATTCACATAAAAGCACTTGCTAAACATTGTTTTGTGTGTTTAAGACAAAAAATACAGAAGCAAGAACACCAGAACAGGCTGCCCAGAGAAGCTGTGGATGCTCCATCCCTGGAAGAGTTCAAGGTCTGGTTCTCTGAGGCTCTGAGCAACTTGGTTTAGGGGAAGATGTTCCTGCCCACGCAGGCAGGTTGGAATCAGACGATCTTTAAAGATTCCCCCTGACGCAAACCACTTTATTATTCTAAAACAAGTAGTTATAAATGAGAAGCTACTGAATTCCCTACAGTTTTAACCTCCTTGTAATGCTATCAGCTGTGTCAGAGGAGGTTTAGGGTGAATATCAGGAAAAGGTTCTTCACCCAGAGGGTGGCTGGGTGGTGGTTGGAAAGAGGTTCCCCAGGGAAATGGTCACAGCACCAAGCCAGACAGAGTGCAAGAAGGTTTAGACAACGCTCTCAGGCACGTGGTGTGACTCTTGGATTGTCCTGCGCAGGACTGGGAATTGGACTTGATGGTCCTTATGGGTCCCTTCCAACTTGGCATATTCTAGGATCTATAAGAATTATCAGAATATTTCTGCCTTGCAACTATGAAATAGCAGTCCATGACAGCCATTATCTTAACCTAACATGAATATAACATTGCCAGTATGGTCCAAATGCTTAAGAATAACTCCAGCCTATTAAAGTGCCTCAAACTGATGCCTGCTATCACAGCCAGGTTACTGCTCATTTACCCAGGGCCACAGGAAAGTGAGATATTTGCTCCTGTCTCTCAGCACAGGTTGTATTCATTACAAGTGGACCATGTCACACTTTAAAGCTCCTGATTGCAGTGGAAAGACGCCCTTAATAAAGTAACATTGACAAGAAAAATAGAAATGCCACTTCCCCTCTGCAGAAATTAGGAGTGGAGAACGGAGTTTTAAACCTCACCAGGATTGTCATTACTGACTTTTCTGAGGTAATGAATAAGGAGAAAGAATCAAATCTGTTGTAACTTCACCTGACAACCAAGAACCTCTCGGACACGTAGACAAACAGACCACATATCTGTGAGCTGAAGAAGTATATTGTAAGGACCTGATCTCAACATGCTGTAGTTAATAACACTCCTTCTTATTTCAGAAAAAAATCCAAAACTTAGGGACTTTTTCCTTCTACTCCCACTCCTATTCTCCACCTCCCACTCCTGACATATTATAAGAAAAATCTCAGACACATGATGGAACAGTTGATTTTTTTTTTTTTCTATGACCCACTCAATCAGAAATTAAAGAAGTTCCACTGGCAAAGCACCACANGGGCTGCGCTGGTGCGGGGGTTGGTGCAGGGTTAGTGCGGGCAAGGCGTCCGGGACCTGCGGAGGGGATAAAGACGCCTTGGGAAATGTCTTGGTAGCGCCCGTCCGCGGTAACCATTTGGGAATTCGCTGTGTCTCTGCGTGGCTGAAATACCCTGCGAGTTGCAGAAGTTGGACACCCTGGAAGGTGAAGTTCTGCTGCCTGTCCGCAGTGCTACATATGCCTGCTGCCCGGGGAGGTGGTGGAGCCACCGTCCCTGGAGGTGTTTAAGGAAAGACTGGACGTGGCACTCAGTGCCATGGTCTAATTGACATGGTGGTGTTCGGTCATAGGTTGGACTCGATAATCTCCGAGGTCTTTTCCAACCTAATTGATTCTGTGATTCTGTACGTGGTGTCACCAAATAAAGTGCTCCAATCCCCAAGTTGCATGGTTTTATTTTAGCCATTCATAAGGCGATCAGAGCCTCTGTTTTGCAAGCACATGTGGCTGGCTGGTCATGAGCCATGCCATCAATTTTAGTGGCACAGAGTGCGATTAGAGGCAGCACCAGCTTGTGTGCTCGATATCTTTTGCAGTCAAAAGTAGCAACAAGCCAATGATGCTGACAGTGGTCAGACTAGAAGTAACCAATGGCATGAGAGGGTTTTAGTCCGGTGTGATTCAGTTCTTGCCGATACTGCCTAAGGAGACTTTCCGCTGTGCCTTTTGCAACCAGACTTGTCTATCTCGCATTGGGCTTTTTAGCCATCAACGTGCTTGTAGCAAGCCTGAGTAGGGTCCTTCCCAAATTTTCGTTCGCGAAGCCTAGTCATGATGACGATGATTCAGTGAGTGGATGAAGTTCCACACCATTGACCCACCTCATTATTGAAATACAGTTCCTTGCCCTTTGTAGCACATTCAACAGCTAGGTTAACTTCTAATAGAATGCTCAATGAATTTTCTTATTTCTTTTCCATCACAGATTTGTGCAATTGCTTATGTAACTGCCAAAAAAATGCCAACCCTTCACCCACGCAAAGAAAAGAAATTCTTCATAAATGCTGAAGACAGGGAAGAACCTGAACCAAGTATACATGGTCCCCCTGCAAGGGAACTCTGTTGTTGTGCCTTCGTACAATGAGGAAAACTTGTGTAAGATTTTTCTTGTTTTGAAGAAAAGAAGAAAATCTATCTGTTGTTACTGTAATAATGCAGAGGTCAGTTACGTTTGGGGTAGAGTCTGGCAGGCTAGATTATGTATCAGATTTTGGACACAGATTCCAGAAAACAGTCCAAGTACATTGAATTTCAAAATTAAGGCATTGTATAACTTGATTTCTGCTGCTAAAAATATCATGGGGCACTTGTAAGAATCTTCTCTATTTTAATGAACCCCAGAAGAATGGTTGTTTATTGCCCCTGTAAATGCGGCAAGGCAAGAAGTAAAAAAAAAGACTTTTAAAACTGATTTGAGAGCTTCTCACTCTTTAAACAGCAGCAGCTTCAGACGAGCAGAACAAAGGATGATCTCACAGGTTTTTGTTTGAATTGGCCATAGATATGAGTACCAGATACTGAGTGAAGGCTTTCAGATGGGATAGAAATAATTAAACATGGTAGGACACAAGCTGTCGGCTTGCTTAAGTAGATAAAGTCAGTGCTGGTTTTCAAAGTCAGTCATGAAGAATGATTTCCTTTTAATCTTGTGTAGAGAATTACAAATTTCAAAATGAAAAGTTGGTTTGTCAGAAGAAATATTTTTATTATGTCTTTTATCATGTGTGTGATTTTCTTCAGTGTTCTTTTTGGACTCAGAAAGGACAGACCTTAGAGTTGCAGCTGCTGAACTTGTTTGCTGAAGGTAGTGCTATATGAAAAAGTCGATTTGCTCAGCTTTGCCTTGTGGTTTTTTACAGCTTGCTTGTGCAAGTGATTTTGGTGCTTTGCCTGTTATAATCTACTAACCTGACCTCCTCCACCTTTTCTCTAGTACCTCTTATGATGGATGAAGCTGTGGATTATCTAAAACAAAGACAGGTATTTTCTTTTTACATTCAAAATTCATTATTTTTCAGTGTATTATGTATAAAAAGCAGTAAGGTAGTTACTTTGTTGTGTTGGTGTACATTAAACAGTAATACTTGGCCACTTAGAAGTAACACTTCGGTCTCTATCAGTTATTTGTAGATCCAGTGCCAAAAAGTATTTTTAAATTAAGTAAAAATTTAATATACTGCTATGGGATGAAAAAATCTTCATGTGAATGTTATCTTTCCAAGACAAAGCTAAAGATTAGCCATACATTTAACTTTCTAAACTAAATCCTAGTTTGTTTCAGCAACTTTCTTAAGTATCTGTTCTTCATTATGATTTGTTCTCTGGGCAAGAAGCCCACTGTGAAAGTTTGTGGATTTTGTTCTTTTTGGGTTTTCTTAACAGTGATGATGTTCCAAGCGTTCATCTTTTACAACTGAATTGATTTTTCAGTTCTGGATGGTTGCATGACAACCCAATGAAATGGCATGTTCATCAAATATGGCAAAATTCTTTAATTATGCCATGTTAACAAATTACCTATATCATATTAGTGTCTGTTGGCAGCCATGAATGATTTAAAACCTCCTGGGGAGAAAAGAATAATGATGTTTGAAAGACCTACTGCCTACCTAAGAAATTGGGATTAATGTATTATTTCTGCTTTTATTTTCAAGAAACAAGATCCTTCATTCACTTATGAATTCATAGTGGTTAATGATGGTAGTAAAGATCAAACTACAAAGGTAAGAAAAACAGTTGTCTTCCCAAGCAATCATAGGTGTGGTTTTTTGTACTACACTTGTGGAATATAACTGGTTTTTGCATTTATATTTGGTACTTGAAATAGTTGACAATTGAAGTTCATATTTCTGAGTGCTTTCTGTTATTGTTCAATATGCATCATGGATGTCACCTATGCACATGAATGCACATATAATTCCTTTGCAAATTCTAGTTTTCTTGATTGGTGACTGTGACAGCCATTTTCCTGCAGCTGAGATTCTCAGAATTCTAATCCTAACGTCAAGAAATTTCTTACGGAATACTCTATATATGCATAGTGATGATGTGAATATGAACTTGAGGAAGCTAAAAAGTCTTTTAAAATGCCCAATTCATACTGTGATTGACAGAACATCTGACATCGTTCTTCCTCACACCCTTCATGGCATTGTTTATTTAAAAATCCCTGTGCCAGTAGTAGTATTTTCAAAATAGTTCTGTATTCTTCTGGTTCGACTTTGATGTATGTCACTGGAAAGGAAGGCTCGCTAGCTTGAGGGCTTTTTTTATTATTGCTTGGAAAATGTTTGAGGTAGCTACTAAAATGGATACTGCTTTTTGATTTACTTTCCTTAAGCTTGTCCATTAAGGATTGCTCGTAAATATTTTTGACTACTACACATTGCTCCTGGCATCTCTTTTAACTGAGCATAGAATGACAGCGGGCCTCCAGACTTACCACTCAAGACAACCTTTAGAAAAAATTAAGATGAGAAAACTCATGCTTTCTCACAGTATGGAACAAAAACTGCAGATCCTTGCAGTGTGAACAGGATTTTAGATCAGTGTGAATTTTTGTTTAAAACCACAAGTAGCAGCAAGACAAGTGATACATAGTTGGCTGTAGCAGAAAATTATGTTTCTTTTATTAACTATTGGTGTTAATATAAAAGGTCTGTAATAGTATAAGTTAAATTAGGATTGAGTTTTTTGGAGGTGGAGGATGGGGTTTGGAGTATCCTGTTTTTTTGAGCGTGACTAGTTTCTCCAGTCTTCTTGTTTTGACTGTGATCTGTTTTTCATTTTCCTGAACAAAAACTGAGTACAGATTCTATAAATTAAAGCAAAAACTTTTTTTCAAAAAAAGTATTTTCTTCCCAGGAAGATCAATAATGAAGACATTTTTTTTATGAGATTTCAAAGGGAAAGAAACCCCTTGAATTTCATATTCATGTTAGTTCCACTTAGAAATAGACATGTGTTTATAAAAGCCAACCAAAAAAAAAAAAACCAACCAAACTGTTACAGATTAAAGTTAAGGTTTTGTAGACAAAATACAGCCAAATTTGCAAACTTTGCTCTTTTTATCATAGATGTACTTTTTAAAATGGCTAATAAAGAAGCATTCTCATCCTGTAAAGTTTGTTTTTACTGAAGCCCCCTGTTATCACCCACACTTGATAGCAGAAACAGCACAATTTATGCTTTCACATAGACATTATCCTGAAATCATCATGTCCTAAAAATAAAATAGCTGTCACACATTTAGAAGGAATATTTTTTTTTTCCTAAGATGAATAACACCTTACTTTTATGAAAAAGGGTGGTATCTTCCGTGAGTTATCAGTGACTTGTCTTTATCTATATTTTATGCTCTATCTTTAACATGTCAGGCTTTTTATGAAAAATGAGTAAATACATGAAATGGAGAGAACATTATATTAGAACATATGGAACTTTCGTAAGCTATATAATTGTGAAGTTATTTCAAGAGGAGAAAATTCTCTGTGTGATACGCTTTTGCAATATAGAGTGTAGAGTGGATGTGTATACAACTACTTCCTTGACAGGGTTTTCCAAACTCACACGTGCTCAGTTGCGGCAGTACTTCTGTCAAACCCACTGCTAATTTTTCTCCTATCTGGACCCCTTCAAAAATTGTGAAATTTTTCTGACCAAGGGTATGGCAAAACAGGCTGTGAGACTTGTGCATCACAAATATTTTGCAGTGATACTGTGACTTGAGACAGACTCTTAAATTAGTTTTGAGAAATAGCTCTTGAATTCCCTTGGAACAGTGTTGGCAAAAACTAGCTCTGCATCTTCCTTTCCATAGCTCAAATGACAAAGAAAAGCCATCTAGTGCAGTGGCAGCTTCTAGTCACTGCTTCTTGTGCTCCCCTCTACAGCTGACTGTAGCAACTTGTTGACTTTCAGATTTTGGGTTGTAAAGCTTTTAGTTTGCAACCTTCTCTTCAGAGGGATTGTTAGCCTTTTGTGTTCATGCATTGTCTGTCACTGTGGGACACTACGCAGAGTGTGAAGTCTCTAGATGTTATTATAATATAAATTGGTAAATTGTTGTCAGTAGCAGAATATTGAGACTCACTTGTTGTGTTGAATCTGTGAGATATCACTGTTCTTGTTACTACATTAGGTTTTTGGATTTCACCTAGCTTATGACAAATACTGATTTCAAAAATGTTGATTTTTATTGACCATTTTCATTGCAGGGTGTCTTTAGTTCTCGGGAGAAAAAAATTCTTATGGCCGATGCAGATAGAGCTACAAAATTTGCAGATATTGAAAAAGTAGAAGAAGGTCTAAAAAATCTCCAGCCATGGCCTGTGAGTATAAATTCTCCTGGCTTTATTTTAATACACATGCATACAGATTGACCTTTGTAATTCTTTTCAGCTGGAGTTTTTTGAGATCCAGCTGAAGATGTAGGTGTAAGTCTGAAGACCTAGGTGTAAGCTTAGAAGCCTCAAAAATGGGCTGTCAGAAAGAGCTTCCACAGAGTTTTTAACTCCTTTGCGTCCACTGTGCCTACTTCAGTGCAGTACAGAATGTTCTATTTATCCTTCCTTTCACTTGTTTGAAGTTGTTCTGTTCTGTATATATATCATGTGTGGCCTACTTAGTTTTCTTTGTTAATTGTTTTGTATTTTCATTTTATCTGATGTCATCCTATATACCTGTAAGGATGCATCTTAATTTCACCTTCTTTTAAAGAGGTTTCCTTTTCTCAGGATCCTTAGTTAAATGACAGAGTTTGGAAGAACTCTTATTGTAAAGAAAAATTCAAAAACCTGTGGAACAAGAACACCTCCCTGCATAGTCATTCTCTTTTGGGAGCTTGACTTGAAAGAACTGAGGTTTATTTTCTGCTTAAACAGAGGTGAGTGAAGTACTTGTAGCTAGTTTCCCAAAGGGCCAGAAGTGATGTGCAAGCTTCCAGCCAGAGCTGCAAGGGATGTGCCTGTGGAATGGGTCATGGTCTGTGAGTTCAGAAGCACAAGCGCAGGAGCCAACAGGCAGCTGTGTGACCCTGATGCTCTTTGCTACAAGGGTGGCAGCAGCTGCTGCTTCTCCAGCATCAGTCCCACACTCTCAAATACAGAATATTGGAGAGATTTCAAGAGAAATAGTAGCACGAGAACAATGCTAAACCTTTGTTTTCATCACATTTATTTGATTGGAGGTTATATGTTTGTCTAACACCGTGCCATTTTATTTGTTTGATGGTACATCAGTGCAACAAGTACTTGATTTTGTTACCCTTCCATTGCACAATATTTAGGAAAACATTCAGTTCCTAGGAAAGCTGCATGCTTATCTGTGCTGTTAAACACATATATTGTATGCATACAGTAAACAGTGTAAGCTAAACTCAACCTGAATAAATTGAAACAATTTGTATGCACCATATGCAAATTGTAATAAACTTCAGATTATCTGTAAACTGTAAAAGAGACTGATTTATGCTCAGAATTTAGCAGTAGAAGACGTGCAGCTAGAGGAAGCAGAAAAATATACTGCTTTGAAGTTTTTATATGGTTCTCAACACAAGATTCCACTGATTCTGAAATACTAGTTTAAGTAATAACTCCTTCATTTATATTCCTATACAGAACTAGATGGCTATTTCCTGTGGTTCTAGAGCTTATCTGGGAAGAACTCAATAGTAAAGGTTTGTTTCAATTTCCTGCTGTGTACTAATACCCAAATACTGCCATTATTTGTTTCTGCTCTACAGATTTTGCAATTAAACAATCAATATTTGTAAAAGAATGGAAGCTAAAAATAAGGAAAAGATTGTCTTAAGTATAGGATGTGCTCCATCATATACAGAGGATGTGTTCTAGATTTCAGGCACTTTGTACTTGTTTCAGTCAGTGTTCCAATTTATGGATTTAATTTTTCGAGTTGAGAACAAATCATGAGCAGAGCCTCTAAACCCTGATAAAACTGGTAACTAGTAACCAGTACTGGGGCTAGAGTGGAAGGAAACTGAGTTCATTTATTACTGATTCCCTTCCAGTGCAAGAACTTGACCTGCAGATCTTGAAACCTGTTTGAAGTGATTTAGGGAAAATTAGCAGCCAACTGTTTGAAGAGTATCTCAGTTTGTGGGAAAGTGGTGTAATTTTTCTGTATTACTCGTTGTAAAATTTGTGAGTTTTGAACACATGGTACTGTTCTGTGTGTGGCTCTTGTGGAATAAATAGTGATGCATAGACATATGACCTTATCTTGCATCTGTTTTTCTGATGTCTTGGCAGAGAGTAGTTGACAAAGTACAGGCATGGGACTTGTATTGCAACAGACGCGTTGCTGGGCTCATTTTTTCAGCATCATTGGATGTGCTCATCATGTTGAATGTTTTCATGAGTAAGCTTTGTTTATACTGATGCTTAAAACTTGAAATAATTCTAAAATATATACACAACTACTAAAATAGTTACAAAGGTTCAAAACAAGTTACACTGGTAATGTTCAGAAATTTGAGCCCAGAAAAAGTGCTTCATTCTATGGTCAGGTACTGAATGTAGATAAACTTTCTTCAGTGCATTCATATTTTCTTTTCATCTTTGAAGGTCTTGCTACATAGGGGAGAGGAATTGGAACAGGATTTTTATCTTTTAATACAAAACTGCAATTTTTAGGATTTGTCTATGCTTTGTTTCCTGTTTCTCCACATATTTCTGATTTTAATAAAGGAATCACCAACTGGTTGGGTAGAACTGATTTGTTTGAAATATGTAGCCCATTTCATTTCGTCATCCAGCTGTCCCTAGTCTGGAACAGAAAGACTACTACAGTGGGAAGAAAATATCTATTGTGTAGTGCAATAGGTATAAAAAAGTTGCAGAACAATCTTTTATATGTTGGGATTTCTCTCTGTACTTTGTGGTATTGAAAACAGTAGAATGAAGCTGTGATAAGCAGCTGTATGGGATTTACTGAGACAAGAATTTCACCTTAAATTCAGTCTGAAGACACCAAGAATTCTGTTCTGCTTCCAGAATTGTTAATGTACTTTAATGAATCCAAAATACAACATGTGATAATACTCCTATATTCGACATGTACAATAGGAGTGATAATCATAACCCAGGAACTCCTCTGTGGAGTAAGTGCACAGTTTCACTGTCTGACAATCATGCAGCCTCTTAGCGCTTCCCTTTTGGCACTAGTGGTGGCCTTGTGTTCTTGGTCACAGAGCCAAAAGAGTCAAGGAAGCCACACCAGATCCACCATTAACCTGGGAATGGAGCACTTTTTGAAAGGCACAGGCTAGGGATTTTAATTTAAGCCAAAGGCTGTTGCATAATAAACTGAGCATCTTCTCGTTTTTCAAGTGAGGTTCTAAATTGTTAGGTTTGAAGGCATCTCTTTTCACCCAGAGATGCTTACCGGTTAAATTGATGGCTCCTAAAGATTTTACATGATAATTGCTTTGCAATGTTAGATACAACCGCTTAAATTGAGCTTAAGACCAGCGGTGAGTTCAGAAGTGATTTGTAGATCAGAGTTCTAGTTGTTTAGGAACTGTCTTGAATAAAAGACTAAGAGTGACCTCTGCAAATCCAGACTCCAGCCTCTGGAGTCCGTGGACAAACTTATCCATATGATTATTGCATCAAGAATAAAAGTGTAACCAAAGAGTAGCCTGGAAGAACATTTACCAGGAACATAAAATATATCTGTGAAAGCAAAAGAACAAAAGAGATGACTGTGTAACATTGCTGGAAATACAAAATGAAATACTATCTTGCACAATAGCCTTTACTTAAGACCTGACTTTACTTGGCCCATCATATACTGCAAAAAGGTGCATTCTCCAGTTGCATTGTCTTAAGTGCCTTAACATGCTGTGTGCAGGATCTGGAGATCATTCAGTCTTGAATGAAAGAA
>VXAY01001420.1:271193-292783 GCA_013399855.1 Oxyruncus cristatus | reverse complement strand
GGGACAGGACAGGGGTCAGGATAGAGGTGGGATTGGGGACAGAACAGAGGTAGGATGGGGGACAGGACAGGGCTATGCCGGGGCTAGGAAGGGGGCAGGAGGGGAACAGGATGGGGGTAGGAGAGGGGTCAGGATAGAGGTAGGATGGAGGGCAGGATGGGCTCAGGATGGGGACAGGACAGAAGCCAGGGTAGGGAGAGGACGGGGGGGCAGGATGGGTTCAGAATGGGAGGCAGGATGGGGGGAGGAGAGGGGGTGGACTAGGGAGAGGACCGGGGGCAGGATGGGCTCGGGGCTCGGTGGGAGGTTTCGGACGGGGGGCAGGTGCCGGGTCCGTGCGAGCGGGGGCAGCCGTTCCCTCTCTCCCTCCCGTGTGCCGGGAGCTGTCCCCGGGAGCTCTGTGGAAGTTGGAGCTCCAGGACAGCAGCCCCGAGCGGACGGGAACGCCCCGGTGGGAGCGTGGGCGTGCGGAGAGAGGAGGGACAGCGGCCGCCCGCCTTCACCTGGAGCCGGCACGGCGCTGGTCCGCTGGGATCACCCCGGGATCCGTCTGCCGGCGGGAATGTGACCCGGTAAATTGAAGGGAAAAGGGAGCCGCGTTTCTGTCGGCTTTGAGCGGAGTTGGAAGCGATGACGTAGGTCTGGTGTGTGTGAGCAGATGTCTCTGTCCTTTTAATGACACGGAGAAATGATTCGCTGTAGGTGCTGGATGCCATCGAGCAGCACTCGTGTTTGCGTGGGAAGGAGAAGGAAGGAGGACACTAGGCAAGTACTAAGCCTTCGGAATTTTGTTTTATATATATATATCTATATCTCTTCATGTTTTCTCCACCTCCCTTTTCCCAGGAACGTGAGTAGAATTAATTCCCTAATCCTACAACTGTGGTAATTCCAAAACTTTAGTAGCCACTGAGTAGCCCTGGCAGCAGCCAGGTTTTGCCTGGTTGCTTTCTTTGCCTGAGCAGAGCTGAGCAGCTCGGTGCTGGGTCTGCTGTCCCTAACCAGGCTGTTTTCCCTGGGGCTGTGCTCCAGCATTGGAGGTGTGTGGAGTGCCTGGGCTCCACACGCAGTTGAGTAGCAGCTCCGTGTTTGTTTAAAAACAGCAAAACAGGTGGTGCTGGTCCGGGCTCCCTCCTGGCAGGAGGACTTGCCCTGGCTGTGCTCAGCTCTGCTCTCTGTCCTGCAGGATTTCAGATCCCATTGCCCACCTTATGGGATAGTGATCCACGTAAGGATGTGGAAGTAGCTTTGGGTTCTGGCTCGATGGGGCCCCTCCTCGTCTCCCCTGTGGAATGCAGCACGATTTAAAATTAGTTGGGAATGGAGCTGCTGCCTGTGATTCGTGGTGCTCATGTGGGGTGAGGATAAGTGGGCTCCAGTCTGTCCTCCAAGGTCTGCTTGTGTATTTTCAGTAGGTGTTTGGAATGCTGCCGTGCTTAGAGTGATGAAGCTTATTTTGCCAGTGGTCATTAGTTTGATGCATCTTGTACCAGATTTATTAGAGGACGCATGTTGGTATTTCTGCATTGATAGTGGATTGTTTGTGGAGAGAGATAATGTCCCATGCTTGTTCCTCTCTGTTTATGTCTGTAAAACAGAGTTATTTCTGGTAAGTGGCTAATTCTGAACTCTCAGGGAGTAAGACAACAATATAGGGTGTGTTCTAAATGTAAATACCTGTTCAGAAACTCTCCTTTAACGTGTAACTTCATACAAATACCTGACAGTTCTTTCATGCACTCACAGTGAGGCTGCAAGCTGTTCATATCTACATTAATGTATGATTTGTCAAATTCAGATTTATCTACCCTCTAACTCATCACATAACTTCCTTTGGCATCTGATTTGATGAGAGTTTGAGCTGAGTTGTTTCCATATTCCCCATACTAGAGCTTTCAGCTTACAAACTAGTTCTTTGTATGTATTTAATTTGTGTGTGTGTGTTGCTTACAGTGATCCTCTCTAGGTGCTTCCCTTTTGCTTTGTTACATCATTATTAGTTAAAAAGGATCTTTGCAAGTCAAAGCTTTTAAAGATGAGATACTTCTACCTGTGTGTGTTCTAAATATGAATTTTGTATCAGGCTTTTGCTGTTAAATTTGTGTTTCATAACATGTTGCAGGATGTGGGGGTCTTTCAGAAAAACTGGGCTCCATCTCTTCTGAGTAGTCTCCTGTCGTGCCTTAAAGGGAAAACCCTGTTTGTATGGAGCTGGGCTGGAATTTCCAGGGTGGGAGCAGGGGCAGAGCAGTGGTCAGTGAGTTTGGACCAGGAACACAGACTAGTTGTTTCTTCCATTTACAGGTTTGTGTTCCAGGTTGTTCTGCAGCCTTGTGAAATGCTGCAACATCCAGGTTAGAAGAAGTGGCAGGGGAGGAGGTGTTCCTGGAACACTAGATTTTATTTGTTTTATTTATTTTATTTACGTGTTGGCTAACGTTTTTAAATAGGAAACAAACCTTGTGTTTTAAGCCAGAGAATCTTTCAACAGGACCCCTCTGCAGTTCAGTCACAGCATTTAAGGCAAACTGGGTTTGAATAAAAGTGCCATTTTGGTATCAAAGGTATTCAAGAAGTAGATTTTTGTAAGATTATATTTCAGCGCGTGCTCAGGTTTTCTACACAGCAGGGAAAAATTCAAGGAGTGAACCCAAAAGTGTGTTTGTTTTATGCTTGGTATTTTCAAACTGCTTCCTTATTTGAAGGCCATTGATTAAACCAGAAGGATCTGATTGCCTTTGGCTCAGTGCTGTGTAATAAACATGATGCAATTTCTTGGTGCCTGCTTGGTCATCAGTTCTTCCAGGGGCAGCTCGGTGAGTTTCCCTGAAATCCCTGTGGTAGCTTTGTTTTAGTTTATTGAGCGCAACATGTTTCAGAAAGTATTGATCTGCTAAATTTAGGGATCCGTTTGGGGAAAAAGGAAGGAAATCTCTAATTTTTACGTGAGCAGCTCGGATTGTGACTTTTCATTTTGATCACAGAGTGTGCACCACTTAAAGTCATCGTCGGCATTGCGTGCCAGGAACTGTCATCTGCGTGAACCTCAGCTCCTAATTAACGAGGAGGAAAGTTGGAATGGAAATTAAAGTAAATTAATTGGGCGTGGTCGTCCATCTCCCGAGCTACTGAAGGATGGTGGAAATCCAAGTGCCCTCCTGGCTATTCGTGGTCCTGTGGCAGGTTCTGAATCTTTATAAAGCCCCACTTCCAGCATTAAAGAGCAGTGTTTCTGATGTGACACCTTGTCCTTATTCTGTAGAAGTAAACCACGGGAATTCACTTTTAACTTCCTGTTGGAAGTGTGAAAAATACATGTTTGTAAAGGTCAGTAGGTTTTGCTCTCTGGTTGGAGAAACCTGGAGTGCTGCTATTTATTTAATTTTTTTAAATAATTTATTCAAATGAATTAAAAAATATTGAAATTAGGTTGACGTGGTGCCTCGGGTAATCTTGTTGTTACTGTGAGTGGCAAAGAACACACTGGATTTGAGCTGGTTGGAAGTTTTCTTGTTTATATACTCACATTGGTATTGTCTTACTGGACTTTCCCTTTGTGTCAGAAATTGTTAGTTTAACTTGTAAGGGCAGGGAAATTTCAAATTTAATGTAGGGAGCTTACAGAACAAGTTTGTCTGAGTTGCTAATGGACTAAGCACTTATGCCCTTGAACAGGTAATAGCCTGATGTTGATGTAATTACTGTTTTTCCCCCACCCTGAATATTAGGTCAAACTGGACTCTGGTTTATTTTGGATTTAATGAAACCAGTCGTTACATGGGAGCACCTGGTTGCCTCAGCTACACGACCTTCCTCCTTGGCTACAAAACACTTTCAAATAGGGGCATTCTCACAGTTTGGGGCATTAATTCCAGTCTGCCTTCCTGATACCAGAGCCCAGGAAATTCCTCAAAAGAAGGGCAGATGATGACCTTGGTGCGCCACGACTTTGCCTCAGGACAAGCAGCTTTTGTGCCGTGGGTTACCCTGTCTCTGGGAAAAGAGAGAAAGCTGTTTGTATATTCAGCTAAGAAATTGTCGCTTGAAGAGTGGAGATTTACCCGAAATCCTGGGTAAACTGTGCGCTGACAGCTGCGTTTCCCCGGAGTCTAAAACCCACACCTGGGTTTGGTTTGGGGGTTTTACTTCTCTCACAAACTCCTCCCCAGAATCACTGTGCTGCAGACCATGGCACTGAGAGGAACTAACCCTGTATGCAGTGTGTATATTTGCACATCCAGTAAACAGTTTAGGATGAAAAGTGCTGGGACTACGCGATACTATCCTAATTCTGTGAGCAGGACATCATTATTAGGCTGGAATTCGAGGAACATGTGCCAAATGTTGTGCACAGTGAGTCTGTTTCTGGAGAGGTGCACACAGTGTGCTCACTTCCGACGTTAAACCTCATTTTTCCTTGATTTTAATAAGCGATCTGCGGTTCTGTTGCGCAGAATCTGGCATAAAACTGAGCAGATTTATTTAGGGTTGCCCTTGAACGTTGTGAGCATTTAAGCCAGATTTACAGGAACACAGTCATTGATGATTCACGTTGAGATGATGTTTTTCTTCCCTGTAATGGAACATATGGGACTACGTAGCATATGGCACTGCTGAAAATTGTTAAACGCGGAGCACTGATTTATTACACAGCAAAAAGAGTTTGGGTTTTCAGTCTAACGCTGAGCAGAAAGCTTGTAAACAGCTCTGGCTGCTGGTTTGTGTTGGGTGCACTACTGTGTTGGGTGGTAATTTCAAAGAATTCCTTTACATGGAAACAGAATTCCTCCAAAAGTTGTGTGTGCGCCTGTTTATTTTCTTAGGGTTCAGTCTCACTCTGTGGGATGACAGCTTGAGAAAAGTGAAATCCTTTCTCTCTTAGGTGGGAAGCAGATGTATTAAAATGTGTAAATAGATAGTTTTTCTTCCAGTCTTACTTCCCAAAACACCTGCCACATTATTATTTTTTTTTGTCTTTATGTGACTTCTGGAGGGTTGGTTTTTTTTTTTTTTTTCTCTGAGGCGGGGAGAGTAAGCAAACACACACCTTGATCCTTCCAGTGCACAAGGGAAAGTGGACTAAAGTGCAGCTACAGAGAACATAAATTCCAGTCACCTATTTCCTCGTACCCTCCTGCATTTCTTAACTATTCCTCTTGCAGATGATTGCAATCCCTTCGGAGCAGGCATCGCTCCTGCTCTGGCTTTGCAGGTCCTGCTGCAGTTTAACTGAAGCTCCCAGGTGCTGTAGTCATAGAGGTAATAAATAGTTGGTCATAAAAGTACACTGATGAAGCTTTTTCGAAACTTATTTAAGCAATGAGCCTTCATTTAAGCTTTAGAATGGTGCTTGTGTTTGTCTTTTTTTCCCCTCATGAAAAACTTGAGTCAATTTATTTGTAAACATTAAAGTACTGGTTAAAACAGACTTTTTTGCTAAATTGGGTGCTGCTTTTGTTAAGCCGAAGATACATAATACAAGAAAAAATATATATGCCCTTGTAACCTTCTAAATTTTTGGCATAAAATCAGATCAATCTTATTTATTTCTTACTTGCCTCTCAGCTCAGCGTTTCTTCCGTGTTTCTGCTTACTTCTCCTGGTTCAGGTAAAGTTTGAGTGTGCTGTGTCCTTTAGAATGATGAAAACTATTTGACATCATTGAAACCCGCTGTTATTTAATAAAGGGAAGTAGTATCTACCGTTGAGGGAATTAACTAATGACCCCTTGTTACCATCGCCTTCAGGATCTTAGATCCTCCCTTCGCTTGCCTCATTCTTAGTCATAGATTGGAAGAGGAAAACAGGCTTTTTCCCCCCCCTCCCAACTCTTGAGTGGTTTCTCAACTTGAGATGAACTGATCGTTGACCTAAACGATGTGAGGAAAGGGGAGAACAAAATCCCCTTTCCACTTGCAGGATGTACTTACTGTTATTAAAACTTCCACAGCCTGTCAGTTAACTCTTGTTCCCAGTCTTAACCTGTACAAAGAGTATTTTTTTTTGAAGAAGAAGAAGTATTAGCCTAAATGAATTTTAATTTATAACGTTTTTAATCTTAACACTGGCTGTGGTGTCAGTTTTTAACTCTTCAAAAGAGGGGGGGAAAAACATTTCTTATCTGGAAAGTATGCGAGTGGCAGAGCAGATAAGATAATTGAGCCCTAAATGTGAGCTGGGATGGAAACAGGCTCTGTTGGGAGTCAGGTCTCATCTGCTGTGCCACAGTCTGGCAGTGCTTTAATGCATAATAATGCAGGGAATTTGGTCATCCTGGGGAGAATCACAGGGAATTTTGACTCTGCTGCTTTTGCATTTAGGAGGCACGAGCCTTTAGCTCCAGTGTGAGATGCTCATGTTTTCCTAGCCAGGAGTCTTCTGTCATTGGGGAAGGAGACAGCCAAAACTAGGAGGATTTTATGGCTCTCCTGCCTATAACCACAGTTTGCTCTTAAAGTGAGGAATAGAAATATAAAATGTTGCGACTCGTTGTTCCACTCAGGCAGTTGTTTCTCAAAATTTCTGGTGTGCTTTGTCATCCGCGGTGGCTTTCCTTTGTGGAGGATCCCCACGGAAGATAACGAGGTTTTTCCATTTTCAGCTCTTCCTCTGGACTCGAAGCTCCTGTTGTGGTTGTAGAGGTTGTGTGTTCAGCATTTGGTGACGGCCCACGTGGGTGGGAGGGAGCAGTGCAGGTTTCTGAAACCAGAATAAAGGGGTAACTACTGGAATTACTTTTTTGCTACACAAAGTCTTGTTTTTCCTCTGTTTGCTTTACCTCTGCTTTTGCAGTTTTCAACTTGTAGGGTCGCCTTACTAGAAAGTATCTGATTTAAAAGGAAGGTAGACTTCTAGAATCAGACATAAGAGGCTTTTTGTTACAAAATCAGTCTTGGGCTTGGTATTTTGCTGCAGGAAGTGTAGACCAGGAGTTAGACCTGCTGCAGGTATTAAAGCTGTAATGCAGGAAAGGACCTGCTTTTTTGTAGCACCATGTGAACGTGACATAAATCGAAATATATCTCACCGAGGCATTTGAGAGCTGCAGAAATTACGAGTAAATGTGTGATATGCAGGCAGAGCAGTTCAAATGATCAACGTGGATGAGTGCTCCAGGTGTGATGTGTGTTGGGGACGTTTTCTACCTTGCGTGTTTCCAGCTGATTGTTACAGGGAGATTTCTTCCACTTTGGCCATGGTGACTTGGTCCCTTAAAGGAGCAGAAAGTTGCTGACTCAGACTTGTTTATTTTCTTATTCCTGGCTACCTGAGTATTTTAGAACAACGCTGTTCGTATTTTTGGAACGGTCTTACATCCTTTTGATGTGCTGAGCTCAAACCAGAGGTGGTCAAATGAGATTGTGGTCTGATCTACTGGACAGTTTGTACTGGATCCAGGCTCTGGAGCCATCCAGAGAGGCAGAAGGACAGGAAACCCTGGGATAGTGCCACGCAAGCTGGTGCTTGGAGCCCCAGGCTACCAGTGCAGCTCTGCTGGTGTTTAAGGTCAACTCCTTGCAAATATTACAGCAAAGGCTTATATTCAAATGCTATTTATAAGACCAGACTAATTTCTTTCCTCATAATGATGGCCTTTTGGCTGATGACAGGGCTGGAATCTGGAAGATCTGGATTCTGTGTGCCACTAGTCAGCTGCGTATCCACAGGGAAGTCGTTTGCCAGCTTTCTGCCTCAGTTTTTTTTTATCTGTATTTAAATGAGGAAAAAAAAAAGGCTGACTAATACCTGCCTCATAGGCTATGAGAGCACTGTTAGTAGCCTCATGCTGTGAGATCTTTGGAAAACAATGTAGGAATGTTCAAGGGGCTTATTATGGTTAAGGTCCTCGCAATGAGAGAACTGGTTAAGCCTGGGTTATTGTTAGACCATTCATTAAAGAGCCTTAATAGCTGAAGCTCTGATAGTGGCTGTTCCTGACTTCACCTGCAATTACCCTGGGTAGATCCAGGCTGCTGCAATTCCAGAGCTCTGGAGTGGTCTGGAGCAGAACTGGAGCATATGCAGTGATGTTTGAGTCCGCCTTGAGCACTTCATTCCCATTTCACGGCTGGTTTTGCATGCAGGTCATGCCGTAGCCTAAGTGAATTTTGGCAGTTTAGCATTGTGATGATTACTTATTCTGCCACTAGTGAGCCCTTAGCACCTTCATGCCAAAAGAAATACCACATAATCAGCTGAATTCTTCCTGTGTCTCTGCCTAACTCTTTTAATCTGCCATGCTTTCTCTTTGTGGATTGAACAACGTGAAAAAAACCCTCTAAAAATGTATTAGGCAGCAGAAATTTTAGTACTTAGTATTAAAAGGTGTAAACCATTAAAAACCTCTTAAGATTTGGTGATATTCAAGCCCAGGGCTTTTGACAATCTGTGAAACTTTTGTGTGAATGCTCATTTGGTGGTTTCTTAAAATTAATTTCCTAGTATGTTTAGAAAATATCTGTCAGAATTTTATCCCTTCTGCCCACCATTATAATAAGGAACTATGCAAGAAAGGAGAAACCCCCATTTTTGGAAAGGATAGATATATTTTTTTTTCCCCCAAGCCAAATAATTTTGTCAGTCATTAGTAATACTGTCTTATTAAAGTTTAATACCTTTCTGAAAATTCACACACTCACTTGAAAGTCAAGATTTGACAACTGTAGTCTAAATCCAGACACTTTTATTTATCTTTGCAGTATCATCTCTTATTATGTACATGCGCTTTTTTCCTGTGTCTTGGCAGATTTGGAATGTATTGACTGAAAGAAAAACAGAAACTTGGATTCCTATGGAAACACAGGGCTTGAGGAGGTGGGGATCAGGAGCAGGGGATGGATTGGTTGTGAATTTTAAATCAGGACTCTGTAAACTAAGTGAATTTTAAGCTGAATTGAAACCAGCTGCTCCTCCATCTCTCCTTTCTCCCACTGAGTTGTGTTGGCACAAACCTTTGTGCTACCAGGGGGTGGTACAGGTTAGAAAGCTGATCCAGCTCTGAAATAACCACGTGCGGCAAAGCCAGTGGTGTGGAGATGGGAACAGACAGAGGTGGGATGAGGATGGGGCTGGAAGTTACAAACTTCTCCCTGGGGGAGTAGGGGCAGCACTGCTGAATTGTACTGTGAGTAACTTTCTCAAAGAAAACAAAATAAACCAAACAAAACCCCTCCCATACCACTGTTTGATTCCAGTTAATGAGTAAATTAGTGAGTTTCAGTTTCTGTTTCCTGGGCGCCGGTTGGGTCCAGCGGCATTTGCGTTGTCTTGGGGAAGCCTCAAGTCAGTGTTAACATACCCTCCTTTCACCTTTTGTGTTTTGACTTTTGGGGAGGTGAAAAGTTATTTCTTAATATTAAGTCCTCTTTCTTCTTTTAAGCGTGAAAATTACTTGCAGTATATAACCAAGCTCCTAAAGTTAGAAAAGGAAGCACCAATGCGTGTTAATTGTCTGCAAATGGACTGTTTCACTAATACAATTGAGGGAAGTTTGTTTGTTTGTCTCTTTAGGAAGATCATTATTTTGGGTAAGCAGTACAGCTCAATACGAGTGTTTCTGAGCGCTCCTAAAGCCGCCTGGCTTCCAAAGCCATCCAGGGAATTTGTGGTGGCTGTGCAAAGAATAAAACATCTCAGTTAAGGAACATTTGGCTCCTGGTGGCAGGGCCTCCCCATCCAGAGAGCGTCTGCAGCTGCTGTCGGTGAAGTTGTGGGTAAGAGCCTCGAGGGTGTGGAGAGAGGAAGTCAAAAAACGTTCACATTTATGATCTCTGAGCAAAGGGGACGCTTAATTGGCGTCACCATTCAGAAATCCAGAACTCCTGCAAAGCTGAACACTGAGTGTCTGGATGGAACCCCTTCTGTGTCCTGTGCTTTTGTATTCCTGCAGCTCAGCAGCTGGGTAGGAGATGGTGAGACCCTGTAGGTGAAAAGTTACCATTGGTGGTGGGGCCTGGCAGAAGGAACTTCCTACTGCTGACGTCGCAGAACCACAACTGTTTGCTACTACTATAAGTAGCAGGGGGATGTCGGGCAGGATCTGCCTCCCCAGCTGAGAGAAGTGATGCAAAGCTCGTTGTCTTAATGAATTAGGGGGTGGCTGAACTGGGGTCTGTCCCGGCTGGGGCAGCAGTGAGGGCTGTAGTGGTTGGTTTGGTTTGGTTTTGAAAAAACAGGGTGTTTAACCACCAAGGAGCAAAAGCCTGGTGACAACTGGTGGCCTGTGCAATAGAGAAGGTTTTGGTTCCTGTTTGGGGATGTGGCACACCCTGCCCGGGCTGCAGGTACTGTTCCCTCTGGAGGGGGATAATACAAGCTCCGTGACCTGGAGCCGTCCCCTGGGCTAAGCGGGTTTTTATTGGTCTTCTTGGTGTCACGGCACCAGGAGACCAAAAATTGTTATTGTTTTTAATTTTGATTCCATAAACTGGCACGTGATTTATTCTGTCTTCTCAGGGGAGAGGCTGTATGCAATGTACAGGGGGTTTATTGTTCAAGAATTTGTGTGCTGCCTTTTCGTTAGGGCAGGTGAGGGAAGAACACTTTGCCTTTTTACTGGGACCTTCCAAAGATTTTGGAGCATCTTTGCTGCCTTTGTGTCAGACCACCTTTGAGTGGGACATCTGCCCAGTTGGGTTTTACTTTTACATTATCCCACATTACTTTTGTTTTTTACTTCTTCCCCCACTATCACTATCCTCCTTTACGTGTTATGTACAAAAACTGAACATCAAATACCCCTTCAAAGCTTGGATGTTCAGGAGTTTGATCCCTGTTATTGGCATAGCAGCACTATAAATGAGCACGCTGATGTTCTGCAGTGAGATTGGAAAAAAATCATCTAATGAGACATCTGGGCGGAGGGAGCAAACCTCAGAAATGAAAATTGCTTTTCTGTTTTACAAACAGGCAAAATATTTTGGAATTAAAAGCAAAATTGAAGCTGAGTAAATTGATTTTTTTTTTTCTTTCTTTCTTTTTTTTTTTTGAACCGCTTAGAGCTTATTTTATGTAATTACTGGGGCGTGACTTTAAATTCTGGGCAGGACTTTGTGGCTTGTTAGCATCGAGTTGAGGTTCTGATGTTGCAATGAAGAAGGAAGTGAGCGCGTGTCTGCCTGGGGAGGGGGAGAGAGAAGCAACTTCTGCCTGCCTGCAGAAGGTGGGAATTGCAACCGGCTGGGTTTTTTTAGCTTCAAATCACCCCATTCTGAATGTGAATTTTGGTTTTGTTTTTTTTTTTTTTCTTTTTAATCAGAATGTTTGGTAAATTAATCTGTCAGTTACTGTTTTGAAGGGGGGGTTTTTATACCTGAATGCACCAAACGGATGAATTCTTCTTCCTAATTTATTCCTTAAACTCTTAAGGTTTTTCAAACCTCTGAAGCTGGTGTGATGCGTTTCACAAGTATCTCTGTCTGCTGTTGGCTTTTGCAGTAGTGCATCCCTAGCTGGCGATATTGGCATAGCAGGGATTGCGAGGAGGGGTGAGACTTCAACCGTCAGCCTCTGTATCCTCTGTGTCACTCAGGCTTAATTAAAGGAAAAAAGAGCGCATCTGATTTTGCTCCTTCCTTGCAAAAACACGCAGCAGGCTGTTTTATGAGGACTTTTTCGTGGGTAGGAGGGACAGGCAAGAGATACCAGCACTTCCCATCAGTTCCCAGTCTCTCTCTGTAGCAGTGATTCACGTGTGTTCCGTTGTTCATCCTGGCCTGAGGCGAGACCTATAGAATGTTTCCATTTTAAGCTCTTCAGCATAATGGATGAATAAACTCGCCCTTCCTGTGTTGATTTTTGCCACAGTGGGTGAGCTTTAGTCCCTGGGATCTCTCTGTTTTGCTGCACTGGTCTAAAATGTTCTCCCTCTGAGAACTTCTGGTGTGCCATCGGAACACCCGCGGAGGAAAATGTTCTGACCGTTTTGCTCCAGGGTTGCTGATCATAAACCGCACTGTTAAAAAGAACAAGTTTGCTGAAGGCACACAGCCAGGTTTTCCTGGCTCCCTGCCTCTTCCCGCCCCATATTACATGCTGTTAAATGCCACCAAAATTCAGCAGTCCCCAAGTCACGTGCGTTTGCTGCAGCATTAATAGTGTTTATTCCAGCTCCCTTAAGGAAAATTAAGGAAGTTTTTAATAAATGGAAGCCTTCTTCCTGCCATAGGAGGTACCACACAAGCAGTAGTAGGATGGACTTCTTACACCAGGGAATATTCTTCAGTCTTTGGTAACTAGAAATTAGTTACCTGGGGATCCTGAGTTGTCTGCTGGTCTTTGGTCAGACTGCCAGCTGCAGGAATTCTGTTCCTGCCTTTTGTAGGGAATAGCTGTTTCCTTTAGGAAAGGGAAAGCTTTCTGTGTCCAGGGGAAGGCAGCTGCTGTAATTTTGGGAGTGAAAGAGGCAGAGGTTACCTGCTCATGGTAACCTTTAACAAACAGTGTGGTGCTCACATGGCAGTGAAACGCTGCCCTAGTTGTGTACGAGGGAATGGAGCTTTGAAATTATTTTTCCACTGCTTTGAACTGTCTCTTACTGACTCGGTTTGGCTGTAAAAAGCTGAAGACTTGTGATCTAAAGCAAGCTTTCTTTTGGTGGCAGATCAGGTGTATCTTAGAGGTCAGTTTTTCCTCTATTACCAGAACATTTCTTCTGTTGGTCTGGAAGGATCTGCTGCTCTCGCTGTGGTTTTCTTTCCCCAAGGATCATTTCACTCACTGAGCTCCTCTTGGGCTCAGTTTGCCTTTGCCAATGTTTGTGGTGACCCTTTCACATTTTCTGCTTTGAAATCTAGAGTGTCAGATCTGAAATAAGACAGACCTGATGGGGAATGCTTTCAATTGCTGGTTGAATAAACCCACTCTGGAAGGAAGGACAGGGCTAAGAGACATTTTCAGGGTGAAGGGGCATTTCCAGATGTTTGTGTATCTGTTTAAATTCCTTGTTGCCTTTCCAGAATCTTTGTATAGTAGTCTGGGTATATTCCACTGTTTTCAGAGGCAGCTTTAAAACTGTATCCTCCCTCTTAAATTAGATGCTAAATTATGAATTTGCTGAATTGAATCAAGAAACCTCTGGTGGTTCAAATGGAAATCTTGAGCCCATGTGTAGGGCTGCCAGATTTATCTGCTGAGGTCTGTAACTTAGAGCAGGTAGTGAAGGAGCTCTGCTGCCTGTTTTGGGACTGATTTAAACCCAGATCCCAAACGGTACCAGAAAGCAAACCAAATTCTGCTGTGCAATATGTTTAAAAAGCTGTTGAGTATTAGAACACTTGCTGGGCTGCAGTCAATTTTAATTATGATATATCTTTAATTGGCCGTCAGAATTGTGCCTCAGATGATTTCAGAGGGCATTTCTTTTTATGCTTGGTCATCTTATTCCTTGTCCTTAGAGTGCTTGGGCTCTGTGTGTCCCTGTTTGGGAAGATAGTTGAGCCATTCGAAGGCCACGTTGGTGTCTGTGCAGCCTTTAAAATCCATCAGGCCTGTTGAGTGTTTGCCTTGGGTTACCCTCTGAGATTCACAGCTTGTTTTGACTGTTACTTTATCTCGCTTTCTCAGTAAGTCCAGTCTCTTCTGGCCATGAGTGATAGGATTGGGAGGATCAGGATGTTCCCGGAGCCTGTGCTTGGAATGCTGGGCTTCGGGGTGCGTGCTTGGATTCTTTTTTCCCTTAGTCTTTCTGCTGAATGTATGATTGAGAGAGCTGTAAAGCTATTGTGATTATATAAATGAATTAAATGGTTAAATGTTTTAATCATCCAGATGTGAAATGACCTTGCTACTTGTGCTTCCTTTGGTGTTCTTGGGTATTGGCCCATCTTTGGTGACTAAACACTCCGGTGTTCTGCTCTTGCACAGCGAAGGGGCTTCCACTGCTCAGCTCATTTATTAATTTTTAAGCTTGATACTGACATTTCACTTTGAGATTTGGGAACTGTTTTACACTGCAGACGCAAAATAAAGTTTAATGAGCTTTAATGGTCATATGTTTTGCAGCATGGTGGTTGGTTAATAAATAGCCCCATGCGATTTGGGGGTTGTTTGTGTTATTCTGAACAGGCTGTGGGAATGGTTCTGTCTTCCTGAGTAACACTTACATGGCAGTAATGGACACAAAATGGTTTTTAAAAAACTATTTAAAAATGGCAGTGCTCACGTTCAGCTGTTTACCAGAGCTGTGAATGATGCAGTGCTGAGAACTGGGGGTCTTTAAACTGAAGGATTCATGCAGAGGTATTTCGGGGTGGGTTGCTGTTTTTTTTAAGAAGCATTGTGAAGCTATACATGTTCTGTGTGTGTATAATGGGGTAGCTGAGTCATACTCCGTGGCAAAGAGCATTTTAAATCTACTTATTCATCCAGTGGTAGCACAGGTAACATCTTTACCCTGACTAGGTGAATGCAGGGCTTCAGCAGAAGATTCCTGAAGCCTGTGAGTGTAATTCAGCCAAGTCTTGGGGGTGTGCAAAGCTGTGCTGAGAACAGTGTCAGGCTGAGCTCCTTCTGCATCCCGTAAAGGCCCCTCAGGGATGCTGGGCTTCGTGAGCACTGTCAGCTGAAAGCCAAATTGGGGCAGCCAGGTCACTGCACGGGTTCTGCAGATGTTCCTGGGCTGGAGCTTCTGGCCATGATTGACCTTATGTGCCCAGCAGCCCTTAATGTTCGGAAACACCGCCGGGTCTTAAAGCTCCTTGGGTTTGGAAAATCAGTTCGTGCGGTTCCTGCGAGCAGCAGTGCTGTGCTTGTCTCCATCAAAAATTAAGCTGCTTAGAAGCCACAGTTTTAATCTTTATGGGGAAGGAAATAGGAGCATTGCAAGCACACCTTATATAATGCCTATAATTACTTACATTATAAACTCCTGGGCATGCAGTTGGCACTTCACTGGAAAGGTGACACATGACAAAGGCCATTTTGCTGAGCAGGTTTCCTGGAACAGCTGCCTGTGAGTTGTTCTTCAGACTCCCAGAGATCTCTCTGACAAATCTGGTTTGGTTTGTGTTTAAATAGTGCTTCCTGTAGCATAACTTAAAATACATTAGGGCAGATTTTGGCCATTGTATGCATTGACCTGTCTGTGCACTTTCCTGTTGCTTCAGGGAATTTGGATTTGTGTTTTTTTGGAAAGCAGGAGGGACCTGGGATTTGAATGGATTTACATACGTAGAAGCTTTGGTTATATTCAGATTTTATATCTTTATCTCGCCTTTGTAGCACTGATTGCAACTTGAAACAAGCTATTGTATATGTTTGTATGATTGTGTTGATTATCTTTTGACTCTGCTTTGGTATTGAAGGAATGCTGCTTTGCGATTGAAGGCCATGTGTCTGAAAAGTGAAGAAATGCTGATGAAATTTATATTCTCCTTCAGGACTAAAACCAGCTATGATTGCTGCAGTGCTGGTCAGTCCTTTACTTTGTTGCTGCCAATTGTGGTGATCTGGTACTTCGGCGCAAACCCTGAATGTATTATAAATATTTGCAAAAAAATCCAGCTACTTAACAGCATGTGATACCTGAAAATCCCCCGATCAGGGATCTTTTAAAGAAAATTCAGTGTCTGGGGGAAAAAAAAAAATCATCTTAGGCTATGTCTGATGCTGGCAGAGGGGTCCTTTTGGGGAAAACTGTGTGTGTTCTTACAGTCAACTTTTATCACCTGATGCAGAGGACTTGCTTATGCCACTGATTTCAGAACAAACAACTTTTATAATGGACTCAGCAGCATCACAGACTATTCAAATGGAATGCCATGTTTAGCTGAGCTATGTGAGAATATATATTTAAGGTCATGCTTGGAGAAATTCACTGTCACTATAAATACTGCAGATAAATGGGCGGTGTCACACTTCACAGAAAGTTCTTGTCCAAAGAGAGCTGAAGACTGGGCTGGGGTTGCACAGGGAGCCTGAATGAGTCTGGGGCTCACTCTCAGTAGCATCAAACTCTCTTGTGGGCTGTTACTGGGATAGCAAATAGTTTTTTGTCCTCAAACTTGAAACTTGTGGCTCTCTTTGCAGTCACTTCCCTGGTGAAAAATAGTGAATCTAGTTCCGTGTCAGGGGTCTTGTGTAAGCAGCCGTCCTTCCAGCTGCTGGTCTGTGGTGGATTTTTTTAGGCTCACTCCTTTGATGGATGAGGATGTGACTTTCAGGTATTCAAAAGTGAGGTGGAATTTCTCTTTTGTCCTACTGGATTTTTATCGAGAGTCCTGGTAATTCAAGAAGGCCATCGTGTACTCTCTGAAGGTGAGACTGCTGCTATTCAGTAATTCTAGAGCCCGAGGCCTTATCTGGAAGGGTTATTAGTTGGCTACTTGCACGCAAATGTTTGAGCTCTCCTTCTCAGATTAGAAGTCAAAACTAAAATCATCTTAGCTTGAAATACACAACCAGTGTTCCAGGACAGTATGAATCTTCATAGCAATCCAGTATCCTCCCAGTTTCCTTGCAGCTGTTTTCACTGTGGAGTAAAGATGCTGAAATTGGTCAAAACAATATAAAATAACTTAATGAAAGTTTGGCTTGCACCTTGAATTCGTGCATAGGAAGAGATTCGTCTCTTCGGTACCTGCTGAAGAAAAATGAGTTCTGTGCTGTCAGTGAGGCTGCATTCCCTCATTGGAGACCGTCTGGTAACGTGACCTGACTCTTAAAATCCAGATTGTTCCGACTGACCAGCCTCAAACCTGGAGCTCGGGTATATTTAGATTTTGCACATCACAGTCCCTCTGTTACAGAAGGGAGTGGCAGCGTGTTCGGAAAGTGAGAGGTGAACATGGCCTGGGTGCTTTTAAGCTCAGGGTTTACTCCTGAGGCCAGTCTAGAGGCAGCTGCTATGGATGTGTTTGGGGAGGGACAGATGTGGTAAGTGATTATACAGTTAATGATGCAGCACTTGAAAATGGAGCCAAGTGCTGTGGGGTGTTGAAGTTTTGTTGCATATTTACTTCCCTTCTTCAAAATGTCCTCAAATTCTTGCAATTTATTTAAATTAGTTTCTATTCCAGTCTCTTCTGACCTTTGACAACATTTACATTGCATTCAAATTAAACAGGGGAATGTTTTCCCAAAATAATCTCTCTAATTGTAATCTCTTATTTGAAATCTGCAGTCAGTATGTTAAATATAATGAACACTTATTGATAGAAGTTATTTCTTCTCATTTGTGTGGGTGTATATATAGTCACATCGCTGTTTCAATCATTGGCTGCCTAACTGGTTCCTAGAAAATACAGGGGAATTTCCTCCCATGACTCATCTTGGAAGTAGCAGATGCTACATGCTCTCAAGCTGTGTATGGTAGTTCTGGAATCTCAATAAATATAATTGAGTGGTGGGGACTCAAAAATATATTGGGTTGCTTTAATGATTACACACTGCTGTTGTTTATCCCTTTTTAATGAGAACACTTAAGCCAAATCTTTATGAAGGTCCTGGTGCTTTCTTCCCTTTCTGTCTTTTAACACTACTGTGAAAATGTGATTCCACTTTTAAATTTCATTTTTACCCTGCTGTCACCAGGGAGTGACTCCAGTTTTAGTACTTTAAGAGTCTGAGAGACCTTCCCCCTCTTTATTTTCCTTTTTTGGTTGTTGTTTTTTAACTCTTTAAAGTGACTCCTGAGCCACTCACAAGCAGTCCCAGTCCCTTATCAGCAGCAGATCTCGTCGCTGGCAGTGGGACTGTGCTCCTGGGGGTTTTCTGGGAAACTGCTGATCCCAGATGCAGAAGTGAGTCTGTGAGGGCTGTGCCGTGGCCGGCAGAGTCACAGGGGCCTCTGAAGGGTGTGTGTGGTGGTGCAGGTTCACGTTTGGGGTCACGTTGGGTGCGCAGCAGCATGAGGAGGATGGGCTTAAAGATGTCATGGAACTGTGCCCTGCTGGGATGTCCTCCTGTTACTGGAAACTTGAGATAAGAAACTGCCTGGGCTGGAGATGGTGGGGATGCCTGGGCTGGAACACAGCTCTGTGCTGCCATGGGAGAGGCAAGAGGGTGGAGGAGGAGAGGACAGGGACAGTTTGGAAGGATATGGAAGGGAGTGGCTCTCCTGCAAGCTGAACGTGCAAGATACGCAGCTCCGGCTTCCGGAGTCCAGGAATCAATTCTCATTTCAGCATTATCCAAATAAACCCAACCTGCTGCTTCAGCAGCTGATGTGCCTCTTGCTGCCACTGTGGAGGTCTGGATTCCCACGCAGGGATGGATCTTCCCTGGAGGCACACGGGGTGCTCTGGGGAAGCCTCAGAGTGTGAGTGGAGTGCTGTCATGTCCAGACCCACTTCAAATCCAAGAGAGCCATAAGGCTTGCCCTGTTCTGCAGTTGAGTGAGGGCTGGCTTGCTGAGGGTAAAGTTTAAAGCTTGGGGAAGCAGTGGAATTCCAGGCTGTTGGTGTGCAGGGCTCTGTGATGCCCTTACCCAGGCCCTTTGTGTAGAAGCTTTAAGACCTGGTGACATGAGCCATCTCATGCTTGGGGAGTGTTCCCCGAATTTGCTCCTTTAGTTGTCCAGGACATGTGGTATTTGTTTTCCTGATGTATCTTATGACTATATTTTAATGTGGGGCTTGACAGGTTGGGAAGGTCACTCATCCTGGTGTTGGGGACTAATCTGGAAGCGAACAGAAAAATACTGACTGGGCTTTTCAACCAGGGATTTTGGAGGGCAGGGCTATTATTCAGAAACACTAAACGAGCAACGTGTGCCTTATCTTCTGGGACACACAGTGAAATAACTGAGGAAGGATGGAATTACATTGCCACTCGAGGTTTTCATGGGAAAAGGCTGAGTCCTTAAGTGCTTTTCCTGCTACCGATCGTGAGGACTGGTGCCTCCTCTAGGTTGCAGAAATGGGCTTTTCCTGTAGTTGCAGTGCAGGGAGCAGCAACAGCTCTCAGTGGAACACTGCAGCGCTGTGTTTGGATGAGGAGCCAGTTCTGCAAAGCCAGACCCAGGTGGTGGTTCCACAGCCCATGACTGGGGGGGTAAATGGGGCAGGGAGGTGTCCCTGTCCCTGCTGTGCCTGGAAAAGGGGAAGCCTGGAGCTGAACCTTGCTGTGCTGCACTTCCCTAGAGAGCAAGGTGAGGAGAGGCAGTTCCTCTGTTGGGCTTCATGCATGTTTAATGGCGAGTTTAAGCACAGTATAGGCTTGCTCTGTGATCTCACTGCACTCGTCGTGTTCTCTGGGAAAGTTTGTTTCTGAGCAGGGAGACGCATAGCTGAGTGTTTCCAACAGCGTCTTCATTCAGCGTAATTCCAAATGGTTTGAAGCGTCTGTGTTCAAAATAAATCCCATGGTTAGTTATTTCTCTCTTCTCCCCCCCATCTCAAAGTCTCATAATGCTCAAATTTGACTGGGTTGAAATATTCAGTTGTGGTGCCTGTTATTTGTATACAAATACTTGGTGGTTTTCTCCTGTAGTTACACTTCTGAAAGTGTTGATTTGTTTCAGTAATATGAATATTATGAAGAAAAAAATCACAAAACTGTGTGGTTGCTGGATACAAAAGGGCTGATCAGAACGATCCAGTGCAGCTTTCCCTCCTTGGAGGCAACTGCTTTAAAATTTTTAGTTACATTGTGTAAAATTCATGATAGCTCTGGTAATCCTTCTAGGGCCTTTGTTCTTGTCAGATTTAGTTATGCATTTATAATAGGTATAGATTAGTTAGGAAGACCCAGAAAGGAGTTTTCCCCCCATTTTTTTCCAGCCTAGAGTATCCTTTTCTAGTGGCAGGAGTGATTAGAAGCTCCTGTACAGTAGTGACCCTGATACAGGTGACTTTCTAAAGTCCCCTGAGCTCCTTTAGGATTTTGGGCTGATATGACCCTGAATTAAAATATTGAACAACCAGGAATTTTTTTAGTTAGTACTACAATTTTTTTCATTTCTTTAATTAGTGGTGATATGCCCCAGTCTGCGGAAAAACATGCTTCATTCATGGAGTGTCTGGGCTGTGTTTAAAATTAACCAGAACAAAATAATGAGCCTTCCAAGCTGCCCTGCAATGGAGAAGTTGTCTCCAGCTAAAAATATTCCTCTCTCAGAAATGAGATTGGATTCTTTCATAGATTTGCTACTAGTATCCCCTTAAGTTCATTATGCCTTAGGTGCTGAATCTGTAAAATGGGGCTCTTAATATGTGCACGAGGCACCAAGAAGTGCTGGAGACTTTCAAAAACTGATAATTCCTTGATTTATTCATAAAGCTGGGAGCATAACTCCTGAAAATTTGATCAGATGACGGTTCCTTCGGTAGCCACTCGATCCAGGAACCTTTTTATAGCAGTGCTAACATCTCTGAGGACTGTTAGACTTAATTAATGTTTAAGACTCTTGTACAGAACATGTCATGAAAAAAGGGAAGCTCTTTGATGAGAGCATGGGGAGCAGGCAGGAGTTTGGCTTCAGGGAACGGGAAGGCAAAGGATGTACCAGCATTTGAGATGAGTAAGTTTGTGTCTGTTCTCTCACTTAAAAAAATACCCTCTTTGTGGTTTTCAGAGAATAACTGTTGTTTGGGGTGTTGAATTGACAGGGGTGCGTGCAGAATCCCTCACATGGACTTTTAGATACCTAAAGGCAATTCTAGGATATAAAAAACACAGAATGGCCTTGTTAAGAATATGTACCCCTCCCAAAAAAGTAGTTTTTCTGTGGTGTGAATATGGCTAAGCCTGACAAAATGGTCCTGACGATGTTCGCTGTCAGGCAAAACACTTTAATTTCTCCCATCTGCAAACCAAAATAATATTTATAGTCTCTCAAGGGTCAAGTGTGGGGATCCTTTCTCTGGGAAAGGGAACGTCTTTTTCTTGTACGTAAACTTGTTATGGATCCAAAAAATGAGTATTTCCTCATGAGCACTGACATATCCCTGCACAAATGCCTTCAGTGCAATGCAGAACATCATCAACCAGCAGAAAAATATCTTTGTCCTGTGGGCATGTCTGGTGCTCCTGGGACTGCTGGAAAGTCGTGTGATACCCTTTATCAGGAGAAGATTGTTTTCATGTATTGAAAACTTGCTTAAAAAAGGTATCAGAAAACTCAAACCTCGTTTCCCCGCTGTTCTTCCTCAAGACGTACTTCCCCAAAGTCTAAGTTATTAATAGTAATGTATTAAGTGGAAAGGAAACTGTAATCACAAGGTAGGAGTGGTTGCATAGATGTTTGTATAAATTTACTGGGGGGGGGGGGAAATGTTGGATTATTTCAGAAGAATTTGCCTTAATGCTGTGAAGGATGAATTTCTGTGGTGTAGGTCCCTCTGTCTCAAGTACATGTATTTCTTAGAGGAATGAAAGCTGAATATCCATCCCCAAACAGGTGAAATTCACACTGTGATCCGAGAGGAGAATGAAATGTGGGAAAACAGCAGGTTTACCCAGCTCTGCTGATGGGAAAGGACTTCAGTCTGTCTTAATAGAAAGCAGAACTGGAATAGACTGACGTAAATGACTGATTTTCTTTCCTGATTTAAGTCCAACAACATTGGCTGCAGGGGAAAACACTGTTGGCAAAGACGGTCGTGGTGATGAAAGCTTTACTGTGCCAGTTAAGCTTAGTTGTCTTTAGACAA
>VXAY01001420.1:215152-271160 GCA_013399855.1 Oxyruncus cristatus | reverse complement strand
TTAAAAAGGTAACAAGTAGGGCAATGAGATCATATCAGTGAATGAACTTTAGACGTTTTATTCAGCAAAAAGACCATTTTGGTTTCTATCAGAAAAGTTTAATGGCTTAATTGCATGAGATTGAAGATTATGATACTGAAGTTCTACTACAGCCTTCAAAGCCTGCTTTGTTTGCCATTGGTGGCAAGGCAAGGTTTGCAGAAAAAAATAATGTGGAGGATTTTTAAATAGAAAATGGGGGAGTTTCTGTCAAGAATCATGCTCTGTAGTCTAGGCTTAAAATACAGGATGCCCAGCCTTATCTGGTGGTCTTGAGCTGTGTTTTTCAGCCTGCAAATACAGCCTTGCAGAGGATGGAAATAAGCACTTGTGTAATGAGGGCCTTGCTCACACAGTCATGTTGGTTTGGAGCTATTTTATCTCAGTATCTGTCCAAATAAACAAAGCTGTAAGTGGTCAAGTGATGCCTAAACATCTCGCTCTGGAAATCATTAGGCTGTGGCTGCTCAAGTGGCTGTGAGAAAGTTGTTTAGATGAAAATAGGAAATCGCAGAACACTGAGGTGCTTAATGGCAATATTTGTATTGTTTTAGCTTTGGCGATGATCAGATGTATCTGTTTGCCAGTGGGGATCAGTCCTGAACCAGCCTGGATGGCGATGGGAACCATGGAATGCTGATTTGTATATTATGCTTCTGCTTAGTATTTATACTGTTGTGTTATCTCTAGTAACCATACTTCTGATTCCCAGAACATCCTTGGGATAAGTTTGACAGCTCCAAGGAGCTTTAGAAAGTGTAACTGGAATTTGTCTGTTAGGTGAAAACAAATCTACTGTGACTTTTCCTTTCCTTGCCGTTGCTCCAGAAACTTGCCACAGAAATAATGAATCAAAACTCCTGATGTTTTTCCTGTCTTCAGCTGTTTTTCTCTCTCGGCATCATTGAAATACATTGAAGTACCATACCAAATAGAACTGTAATATTTGGCAGGGATAACTTCTTACCAGCAACAGCAGAGGTGGCTTAAAACTGTTTTTGCTACTAGTTAACAGCAGGTTTGGAGTCCCAGGGTTTGAGCAGGTGAGTTTGAGGGGATGAAAAGAGTGAAGTGGGGAGGGAACGTGCTGCGGTCAGTCAGGGATGTTTTGTCAAACTCTGGGTCAAGGGGGAGAACGCCTAAGAAAATCCAGAGGGAAATAGGGATCGTGTGCGGGTGCCAGGAGCAGTGGGACGGGGTGGGTGTGATGCCATGTGTGTGTCATTGAGGGCAGTGCTGAGCAGGATCTTCTGAGGGATGGGCACAAAAGCCCAGCAGAAGCGGTGCTGGGATTTTGCCTTGATACTGGGATCAGGCATCCACGTTGTCTCCTCAGTGGGGTGGAAATGTTGGTTGTACCTGAGCTTTCTGTTCAGGGAATTCGTTGACTGAGCAGGTTTTGTTTTTAAATCCAGAGTAACAGCGCGAAATATGTTTATGTCCGTCTCTCTGAATTAGTTGCTGTATTTTTAAGTTGAAACTTGGTACTTTTGGCTACGTTTATTCTCAGCCTCTTCTCAGAGGGGAGAGGAAAGCACAGCCTTGCCATGTGCTCTTCTCCCATTTTCTTAAATGCACCATTACCCTTCTATCTATCCCCTGGGAAAGCTGGCCTTGTCTTCAGTTTACCTTCATGTTCATGTCTTCCTCTACATCTAATACTTTTATTTCTCTTTCTGCTTTATTTCTGCAACCTTTCTCATGTATCTGAAGTGGGATATTGTATTTGAATAGTACAGTATGTTTTATCTTTAATTTCTGGTGTTCTTTGGGCATGGCTTTCTGTCATGGTGTTTATCCCAACATTCCATTTGCCTTTTTTTTTTTTTCTCTGCCTCTGTACACTGAGCAGATGTTTTCAGAGAGCTGTCTACAGCAACCCCCAGGTCTTTTTCCTGTGTGGTTACAATTAATTTAAAATTCAGCAGTGTGTGCGAGTAGCTGAAAATATTACTACTGCTGTCTGTTACCCTATTTTTGTACCAAATGCATTTCATCAGCCACTGTTCTGCTGCTGAGATCTCTCAGGTCTGAGCCACTTGAGGTGGACCTGGCTGTGTGGGGTTTTTTTTAACAAAAAGATTAATCATCTCTGCTGTGAATTCACGTATCTACAGGATAACTGACCAAAACATATTTGGTGGTGTTAAATTTAGAGTATACAGATTTGTGTCATTATTCTTCTAGCTGCTGTCTCAAAAATAGCCAACTACTAAATGGCTTTTTTGGTGGCGATTCAAAATAGTAAATTGTCATTGGAGCGAAAATAAAACTCAGCCATATCTTAGAGCGATCTCTTAATGGTTCTTCCTGTGCTGTGTTTGCCAATAAACCTGGATTTTGTTGCTGCTTAGCCACTGAACACACATTCCAACATGAGCTGTCAGTCCCTCGGCTGCTCTCAGGCAGAAAATAGAGGCACTTCTAAATTATGGGGATGTTTCCTTTTCTTTCGGTGTCCTTATTGTTGTATTTTCTCGTTTTAGTGATGCCTCTGACCTGAATTTCTCCTGCCTGTTCCTCCTGCCCTCAAATGCCGGCGTGTCTGTCCCTGCCGCTCACAGAAGCCCCTTTGTCCCTGCAGCTCCCCTTCCAGGTGCTGTCTCCTGGTGTTTTTGTGCAGATGTGCGATGATCTCATGTGATTTAGGTACTTGGCATAGAAGCTGGGCCAGCAGTTAATAAGTTTGACCCTCCCCTCCTGATACCTTCCCTTTCCTGCACTGTGCGAGTCTTCAGCTGTTTCCGTCAGGGAGCCCCAGCGACCAGAGAATTTGCACTGGAGCTTTGCAGCTTTTGTGATTTCTCTCCCTGTGATACCCGTGGTGTCTTTTGCAGCGTCCGTTTTTCATTACTGGGAATTCCAGCAGACAGAAATGCGCTCCCTGTTTGTGCTAAAAGCTTTTTCTAGTTGGTTGGCAGAGCACTGCTGCTCTGATTATGTTCATATCAGAGCATATTGCACTGCTAAAGTATCTCATAAAATACTCAGTTGCCATGGTGATCTACCTTCCACTTTTCCTAAAAGGACCCACGAGGTCCTGGGAGACAGGCTCTACTTTCTTTTGCCTGTGAGAAGATTAGTCACATCCCTTATTTCCCCCTTATTTCTGTCTTGTTTTCTTGAGGACACCAAGTAGTTTGGGTTTACTGGTTTGGGTTTACTGATAATTCTTTTTTTTTTCCTCTCTGGGTTTAACATTCTGAAACATTAAATCTCAGCACATCAAAGCTCGTCTGAGGGTGTGCCTGTAGATAGGGATGCAGTGCTGAATCTTGCATTTGGAATTTCAAGTGGAGAAACGAAACGGACGCATGGATTGTTTAAAATGAGAATTAACGTCAGTTAAAACTGTGTGTTGATTCCTTGTGACAGCAGTGCTAATTAAGAAACAGGGAATGCTGAGGGGATGGGTACCTGCCACTTGGCATATCCTAATCCAGCTGACTGTTTCTCCTCTTCCCTGCCTCCGTCATCTTCCTTTGGTGGAACCAGAACTGAGTTTGCCTGAAGAAGGCTTCGAGCTGACCCACAGAGTCAAGTTCATCTTAAACATCTGATTCCAGTGCCCAGTGGAGCAAAGTTTTGTTCCAGTTCTAATTTTAATTTTTTTTTTTTTTTTTAGTTAAAGCTGCTCAAAATTTGCATTAAAGCAACAAACATTAAGGGCCTTTTCTGACCAGATGAATCCCAGGAAGACAAAACTTAAGGCTGAAATCACGGATCTGGACCTCTCCATTATCCAGTAATTTAAAGAGTCTGAGTGCTGGTTCTGGTGCAATGGGAATGATGACACTGTGTGGTAGCTATAAATTCAGTCTTAGCTCAGAATTTTTTGTCTGCTAAAACAAAATAGTTGTTTCAGTTCAGAATTCAGCAGGTTTTGAGGTTTTCCTTTCTTATTCTTTCTTAATTTTCTCTTTCCCTTCCCCGTAATGTGCGTGAACGTGCTTGAAAGGAGGAGAGTTGCTTAAGCAGTGTTTGTGTGATGCTGAGGGCACTCACTGATGAGTAAATCCCTCCTGCCTGGCGTGGTGAGGTACTGCAGAAATGATACCTTGGAAAGGTTGCGTATATTTATAATTTCATACCCTTATTTGCTTTTATTCAGATCTCTGAGCTCTTTGGTGGTTTATTTTACGAAGGTTCGGTCAGCCAGAAAACCAGCTTCCCGCGTCAGTGTGCGTGACAGGTAAATCAGCCCAAAAATCAGCGTAAAAGCAGCAGATGGTGGTTCGGTGGGATTGCAGCCCCAGCTCCTCCTAATCTGGAAACCTCAGTTTTATTTGTGGTTATTCTTTGGGTGACCCTGAACAGGGTTTGTTTCTCAGGTTCAGCAGCTTCTGCGTTTTGTTAAGTGTGATAACTGCTGCGTGCAAATAATGCTGTAGTTTTCATAAGGGTGTTAAAATGATCCTGGAGAACAGGGATCCATGAGGGGGGTGTCTTGTAAGCACCAGTGGAGCCAACTTTGAGTCCCTTCTGGGTGTTGGGTAAAAGCAGCACGTGATCCTTCTTCTTTCCAGACTTTCAGCCATCCAGTGTTCTTTTCAAAGAGGATAAACGCTCTTTTCTTGTTCACAATTATTACATTTTAATAATGGCATTTTGGACAGTAGCCATCCATATCTCACTTCTGTTCTGTGCATGTCTTTTATTTGTAGCCATAAAATACATGTTATAGAAGAATAAACTTAGAATGCCAGTGACTAACTCGTGTGATATTAGTGACTGATAGATAATTCCTTGGCTGGTACGTGGAGACCAAGTTTGTTGTCTTTTACTGATAGTATTTTCACACGAAATTGAGTTTTTGTGGGTTCTTCCAAATCAGCTTTTTCACGTTTAACTCCACCCCTGACTTTGACACCTGAACGGAACAGGTGAAGCCACTTTTAATGATAGGAGCGTGGAACAAATTCCTGTTATTTATGTTGCAGTTGTGCCTATAAATAGGTCAAGAGGGCTGGAAGTGCTGGAGTTGGAGGCACCGAGGGTGGGTGGAGCAAAAATGATAAACTGGCACAGTCAGAAAGGCTGTTTCCTAAAGAGTTATCTGTGGCTGGCACAGAGGAGGCAGGAAGGAAGGAAGGAGGGGCTGCAGAAGGAGAAGTTGTAGTCGGGAGAGATTCAGGGGGCAAAGAAAGGGGGAAGTGTAACACAGTGAAGACTAGATGTACTGGGGGAATGCCAGGTTGGGAATGCTGTGGAATGCTGTGGCTCTCTCTGCTCCTTAAACCAGCAGCAGTACGAGGTCAGGATGCAGAAGCCTTTCCCTCCAAACCCTGTCAACGGGGAGGACGAACAACACACAGTGCACCGTGCAACTCACTTTCTGTACAAATTCAGATGCTTGGGGTGGCTTTATTAATAAATAGTACGCTCATAATGAAGATTGTGGGTTTTCTTAGGATCATGAAGGACATGCTTTACCCTGTCTCTTCAAACAGAAGTAAAAAAATTTAAAAAACCCACAGTTTGGTTTGTTTTGAGAAATACTCCGACCCTCCGTGACCGAGGAATGTCTTTTCTTTCCTCCTCCATGCACACAGCCTGCATCTGTTTCCTTACGTTTTGTTCACTGCAGGACTCCTTGTGGCCAGTTTTACTGTGATACAGCTTCCAGAAAATTAGTATCCCAGTTACATTTCCTCGCAAAAGGAGAAAGCCCAGGGTTTTTAAATGGAAACCTCCTTTTTGGAAGTCAGCTGATGGTATGATAAAGTCCATCTATAGCTACACCAGGACACTGTTACATGAGAGGATTCTGTTCATTGTCTTGCACTTACGTAATGAAATCACATTTTGCCCCAAATGGTATCACAGGCTTTTCCTATGTAAATATGTGCATGTCCCTCCCATAAAAAAAACCCGCCTTTTGCTTGTGTAGCACGAGGTAACTGTCCAGTAGCATGATTATGTGTTAACCTCAGTTAGGTAAATCTAACAGTTCCCTGCAGTTCTGATTTTAGGGGCAAACCAGAAGTCAGGCCATCAAGTGATCATTTCTTATCAAGTCACGATAAGAAAAGTAATTTTAAAACTTGAATGATTTTATTGTATTCAGAGGTATTGTAGCGGTCACTTCCTACACTTCACAAAAACTGAGCTTGAGATGGAGATGTGGTTGCAGCCTTGTTGTGCCTTTGCTGTTTAAATGACCTGGAGGCCCCTGTGGTGGTTTTAGTGTCACCAGTGGGGATCCCACAGCTCTGAGCGGCAATGCAGGTGAGTAGGAGCAGGTCAGCATCACCCTGGACAGTCTGGAAAGCTCTGGGAATAGATTTAAGCAGTTGCTGTGGGTTTTTTTTGGTTTTTTTCCCTTGATTATGTGATGGTCAAAATATAAACTCTTTAAAAAAAAAAAGTATCTAAAAATAGCTTTAAACCAGCAAATGGATACAGCTCTTTGGAAGCCATTACATTAATAGGTAGGAAACTCTGAGTGTGCCGGTGTCTCTTGAGGCTTTCATTTCATAAACAAATCCAATGACTTATTTGTGCCTCTGAGTAGCACACAGCATAATACTCATCAATTCATAATGGTCTGCAGTTCACTGTCTTTTAAGCAGCATGATGAAGAGCCTGGTGAAAGTGCTACAGAAAAAAAGAATCTGATGAAAATAAGGAGGCAATTTTCTCAATTTCATGACCCACATGTGATGCTTTTTAGAGATGTTTTGATGAGAAGATCTGATGAAATTTGTATTTCTCTGTATGATGCTATTTGGGGTTATGTACATCAGGGTTTAAAATGATTCATGGATCTTTCCTCCCTTCCAGATGTACGACTGAATTATTTCAAGTGTGCCATGATGAAATATTATGAAATGTTGTTGCTGGGAGCAGGAAGCCTTTTTCTTTCCTTTATTTTTAATTAGACAAGGTTTTATTTTATAACTGAAAGTTTTTAATCTTGTTAACTAAACCTGAAAAGCCTTAATAATGCATTCTGGGATTTATGATAAAATACATGCTCCAGTCCAAGACACACTAATTACCCTCAAGCAAAACAAGGGCATGCATATTTTCATTAAATTGTTTTAAATTCAACAGGAAAGCCATTGGGAAGCAGCACCCAGTGTCTCTTGCTGTGAAGTTTTTCTTTTTCATTGTGTATCCACTGTGGAGAATGATGCTGTTTGACTTCTAAAACAAAGCCCAGACTGTACCCCATGATTTTGGGTAACCAGGGTTATGCACATTTAGCAAAGCAGTGGAATTCCAGTGAACACAACTGGGACTGTTCCTTTGGGGAGGCCTGGGCTGTGGCCTGACTTCATGCTTGTGGAAATGTTCCCGATGACTAAAACTGATTTTTTTTTTTCTTGACTTTAAGCCCACTAGTTTGTTATTTTTATTTTTTTAAATAAGTTTATTGCCTTGTATTTTTACTAAGAAGTTTTTTGTCTTGCGACACATCAATAATAGTCATAGGGGAGCTGTAAATGGAAAATTTCCTTTAAAACCGCTGCTCTTCATCAGGAAAAAAAGCTGCTTTGGTTAAGGTCTGTATCTACAGTAAGACCTGCAAGTTATTAGTTGGATTTCATATCCCAGGGGCACCGTGCAGTCAGAACAGTTGTGATTCAGGGGTTTTATTAGCATGAGTAATCCTGTGAACTCCGCATGACCTGGTGCACGAGCACTGGACAACGCTGAATCAAAAGTATGGAGTGTTAGGACGGAATTCCAGGTGGATTGCTGAGCAGAATGCTGGGCAAAGGCTGAATCTTGCAGTCCTTTGTAGAAGTTGCAGGTGGTGAAGGGCTGTGATTGCACCCAGATATTAATAAAAAATGGTGTGTGTCACCGACTGGAGTGTTCTGGGAAGTTATTTCTTGGAAAAGCAAAGCAGCAGAGGTAGTGTTTGAGGAACTGGTGTTTGTCTCGGCTATTAATGATATCCCTAAAGCTCCTTTTGTGCTTCTGTCACATTATCCAGCTTTCCTAGCAGACTGTGTCCCCATTCCTGAATCTGGTCCTCCCGCTTCTTGCCCTCAGGGAACGCTGTCCTGATATCTGCAGACCGTTTTCAAATTCTCAGGAATATTTGTCTTTGCTGCTGAAGGTCACTGGGTACCCTCCCTTTCTGTTCTGCACCGAGAGGGTCATTTCACTTCTGAGAAATTTGTGGAAAGGACATGAGAGGACTTGCTGCTTGTGGACCAGAGTGAAATCTTTTCGGAGTATCTTGGAATCTGTGATTTAATTTAAGCAAGCAAAGGCTGTAGTACAAGTGCTTTTTGTATACACCATCAGCAAACTTGTAAGTAGCTTGAGTTTCTGTACCAGATACGTGTATGACTGGTTTAAGCATTAAGTGAGGTGCTAATATACTTGGAAAAAAACGTGTATGCTGCATTCAGTGACATACAGTTAGCTGGGAAAGTAATTTTTACAATCAAAAAATTTACACTAAAAAACTTAAAATATGCAAGTGGAAGAGCGTCTCCCAAAAATCCAGAGTAGCTGCTTCTGCAGAGTAACGGGCTCTTCATCCAAGGTGGTCTGCATGTGAGGGAACCAGCTGGAAAAGCCTGGGATCAAGTGTTTGGCCTTGCTAGCCAGCCATATGTACCAATTAAAGGGAAAGGAAAAAGCTCCAGCTTCTTGAAAACAATAGGAAAAAAACCCCAGATCAATAAAGCAATGTCAGTTTGCGTGTGAGGGCTACAGTGGATCTTGAGCATGTGCCTACTTTGGGCTCAAAAGGTTTCTTGGTCAGGATGGTATGTACCAGCCGAATTTATCTCAGAATTTCCTCCTTTACGTTGTCTTCCAGATATATTGGAGAGACTGGAATGATGGAAGGGTACTCCGTGCTCATCATTCTTGGGGAAAGAATTCTGGTGTGAATTTATTCCCCTCAAAATACTCATCTAAAAATGGGTGCATGAGCTGTGTCACGTTGCTCCTCCTCTGAGTGGAATCTGCTGCTGGTCCACCCTGTTTCCTGTAGTTTGTTTTTCTGCACGAAGTGGAAAACTTTGTCCTTGTTTTGGGAAGTACCCTGGTGTAGTTAGGAACTAAAATTAATGTCGGGTATTTCTGTACACATTTCAAACAGGCCTTTGGTGCCGTGAGAGGTGTTTCAAGCTGTGTTATATCTCAACACACTTGCACTTCATGGGGCTGAAATGGGGCTGCTTGGAGAGTGTGGGAACTGTGCTGGGTGTACTGGATGTGCTGGAAGATGAGGGAATTAAGGATGCTGGGCAGGCTGCTGGTTGTTCAGTGAACTTGAAAAAGAGGGAAATATCCTAATTCTTCTTCTACCGTGCTTTGAAAAGACACGTCATTAGCAGTTAGAGAATTTGAGTTCTCAAGTTTATTTTATTCATGGGCATAATTTTAGATCCTTGGATTACTTGAAAATGAGGATGGTTTAGCCTCTCTTAAAGGCACTTCCATTTATGTTTTGTTTTTTCCTTTATATTCAGGTCAAGGTCTTTTCTATTGTTATTAATACAGCACCTAGAGGTCATAATTGGTAGCGAGAGAATCCTTGTGCAGAAGCAGTACTTCATGCTTTTTAAATGTTAGGCTTTCCTAGGATTGAGGAAACTTTGCTTTCTTTAAGCTGTTGGAAAACCATGTGTGTTTGCTTTGGTAGTGTCACTTGTCACAGCATTATCCAGGGCCCAGTCTCTGAGCGGTCCTAGTGTGTCACTCCTTGTTCGTAGGCAGCATCATCCTGCTCTCTTGTTCCCGGCCTAGCTTTTCCCATACTCTCTGCCATCGTCTCCTGCAACTCTGTGATGATGCCCCAGCCCCTAGAAGCACCAGCTTGTTGTACTATGTGGCATAAGGAAGGAATAGAGAATCCTTGAGGCACTGTGGTGAGATGGCAGCGGGGCCAAAACTCTGGCAGTAAGTGCCCAGGGCATGGAGAGGGCTTCTTGTGGCTGGATTGCATTCCAGAGCTTGGGTTTGAAGGCAGAGGAGAGCAGAAGTACAGCAAACTGCTCCGAGCAGAATTGCTTCACTGGTTCCAGAACACCTTGTGGTTCTCCTTGCAGTTCCCCAGCGTTTCCCTCTTGCTGTGGGCACTGCTGGGCTGGGCAAACTGCAGCTTGCCAGGTGCATTGCCCATAAGGAATTTAGAGTCATTTTGCTTTCCTCTGCCTGTGATGTTACACTGCCATACAGATGTGTCCAGGTGTGCTCTGTAATCTTCATTAGAGACTTTTTTCCCAGGGAATCTTTTAATTATTTTTCTCACCACCATCTCCGATGCTGCGTTTGCTCTCAAGAATTCATCCTATGTTTCTCCCCCCTTGCAGGATTTCAGAAATGGGGCACAAAGTGGTTTTTCCTCCAAGGCAGGGATTTTTCACTGGTAATTGTTGATTGAGAGCTTTAATTTCTAGGTAGGCAGTTTGAGGGCTTCTCTGAACAAAATGCTGATCTCCCAAACCATGAAAGTCTTGAGTCACTTGTCACTCCCCTAAGTCACCACCAGTGTGATTAATGCTGTTTCCATTTGAGGTCTTCAGAATATGCAGAATCTCAAATGCTGCTTTAGAAGGATGAAGAGCAGAAATGAGGTTTCTAAGAGAGATTGTTTCTTGCTGTGTTAATTCAGTAGTTTGGTAATGGAAAGAACTTGCCCAAATTGACCTACCTTGAACTTGAGGTTTTTCTGCTAATGGCACTGGACTCCCACAGTGCTCTGCGTGTTTTAAACCATTTTTATTTCAGTCTTCACATATCTAGAAGAGAGTTGTGATACTGAGGGTGTGTGACCTCGCCAGGTCACCTCAAGTGGTGGGATGTGTATCTGTTGTGTTCTACGCTGTCCCACGGACAAACTGTGTACTTGGTGCTGTGTTGTGGTTGTACAGAGGGTTCTCAGGGTTTTCGTCCCGAGGCACTGCCAGCACTGTGGGATCGTGTGGAGCCTTCTGTGATCATGTTCAATCATCAGGACTCAAGTTACTCTCGCTACGCTTTCCATCCATAGTTTTTCTGATAATCATTACTGGAAAATAATAGTCCTGCTGAGGAGATTTACTTCCCTCACTACATATGCCTGTCCCAAATGGAAAAGGAAATTATTAATTAGGACTGAGCTCTAAGTATTGACATTTAGCTTCCCATTTTAAATGCCTTGAATACTAGAGCTGCACAGGCTTCACTGACGGCAGAGAAGTTCATTTGACTAGAGATGGATAAATTGCTTTCTCTGTCAGTTCGTTTTTATTGTTCTAAAGCCAAATGGATTTTTCTGTTGGCTGAAGAATACCAGACCTGAAATACTGCATTCTTCGCCCTGTCTGCAGGCCTGTAGTAAATACAGCACCTGTGGGCGAGGCCAGTCAGCTGAGAATGAATAATCATTTCATTCATCCGGCTGTTGTTTATACTTGAGAGATTTTTATTTTTTTAAAAACTAAGCATTGCAGAACCTTTTTCTGGTGCTCTTCAAATAGCTGTTTAATAATATTGCTCTGCAGTGAGAACAGCAGACAAAAATAACATTTTTTGGTAATGTTAGCTATTAGCAGGAAGATTCTGCTTTTTTTTTGTTTTTTTTCTTAATAAATGACAAGATGAGTTACTGTGTTTGTCATTAAATCAGGTGCCTATGAATTCAGATTTTGGCAGTTTAACTTTTGCAGTATGCTTAACTTGGAAGCATTTCTGCTGTGGATGTAGCCACATGATAACATTTTCCTTGAGTTCAAGCTGATTTGCAGCTCTCCCTGTATCCCACTCCTCTGAGAGGACAGCAGTGGCTCTTTGGGGATGTTCCTACACCCATAGAAGTGGGTGACACTGAGTAATTGAGACCTGATTTCAGCTGATGGGTCTCACTGGTTGCCCTCCTTTTCCATCTTTTCATTGCTCATGCTCTCCCTGGTGGAATTCAACAGTGTTTGACTTAGTAATGCCCAGGACTTTCTCAAGAATCTCATGTGTCATCAGGCAGAACAGACAGACAGAAATAATGGACTCATCTTTGTCAGCTTATCATGGAATCATGGAATGGGTTGTGTTGGAAAGACCATCTCGTTCCACCCCACTGCCATGGGCAGGGATGCCATTCCCTAGATCAGGTTGCCCAGGGCCCCATCCAGCCTCCAGCCTGGCCTTGAACACTTCCAGGGATGGGGCATCCACGGCTTCTCTGAGCTTTGTCCTTTTTATAGGTGATCTAAAAAGTGTGGTCTGAGAGGGAACTTCCACACTCTGCCTGTGCCCCTGCAAGCTAAAGAGTCCTTATGAAAGCCAAAGAACTTGGCATTTAACCCCTTTTCCTGTTTTGTTTTTTTTTTTAATCTTGCAATGGTACAGAACACAGGAAGTGCATTTCCTCACCCAAAGAGACACCATTGGCATTCCCAGCCAGTGCTCCTCTAACTGCACTTTGCAACAGGGCCTTGTCGTCACTGGTCTTTACTGGACGTGGTATTTTTGTGTGTAAATAAGGTGTAAAACCCTAAAACACTTTTTCTGAACGCTGCTATTTGTTTTCCTTTGCAGAATAAGAGAGTCAGGGGGGCCGGGAGCACGGGAGGATGCTGCTGAAAGGAATGTGAGCCGTGGAGCATGTTTGGTGCCACAGTTACCCAGGTGGGCTCCTCTACTTGCACCTCTCATGAACCACAGGCCCTGGTGCTTGCTGCTCCCTCAGTGAGCCTGAGTCAAGGAGGCTGGCTCAGCACCAGGCCAAAATTCTGCCCCGCTTTCCTTGTCCCATGCAGATGGCACTTGCAGTCTGAGACCTAAACCCTTTTACTTGTGTCTTAATCTTATCTGACGGTTGGGTTGCAGCTGGTCTCTCTTTAAATGTTACACTGGTTTGTATCATGAGGTGGGCCGAACATTTCATGCCCAGAGAAGATGTGGTCTCAAGAAATGAGGTGCTGAACTACACATGAGAAAGTAGTTTTGAGACTTGCTCCAGGTGACTCATCCGTAGATCATCTGCTGGGTTTCACAAGTCAAAAGCAGATGGGTAAAGTCCTCCATCGTTGCTTTGCACACCAGTATTTAATGAACCAATATAGATTTTTCAGGATCTTTTGATAGGAAATGGGGAAGCTTTCTGGTGTTTGGATGTTTCTTCTTTTTATCTCCCACATATATAAAATTTTGGGGATGGATACTGAGAATCCGCACTTAGATGCTGCTCAGTTCTGTGCTAATTATATGCTTCTGCTAAGGAAAGATGTTCAGGAGGCAAAGATCTGCCTTATGTGATGGAGTCTAGGATCCTTCAAAAGCAATTCCATGTCCTGGAAGCGATCACAGTCCAGCACCACTGGCTGTCTTGCAGCTCAGAGTGAATAAACAGAGAAATAACAATTATATGGCTGCAAAGTGTTGCTGTGGAATAGCAGCTAACTTTTCTATTAGCACCAGCTGGCAAGTGGGAGTGGAGAAACAAAGCAAACAGCCCAGAAAAGTAGGAGGAACAACAGTTATAGCCTAAGAAGTGACACATTGGGAGCCCAGCATGAAGAATAACAAACTCCTGTCACAGGATGTTTTGCATAGCAACAGGACTCTTGTCTTCAAGTGGACTTTAGTGTAACTGCAGCACTTGCTTCCTGTGTGAGATAAAGACCTGTTGTACTCTGAATGCATTTTAATCTCTGTATCTAAATGGGACTAATAATTAAAAAGAATTAGCTGAAGGAAACGACAGCGGAGCCTATTGCTCCTCGAAGTGTTTCCTCTTGTTTTGCTGTCAGAGAAGCGAGAGCAGAGGCACGTGGAGAGGAAGCAGATTAAAGATGAACTCTCCCACCAGGTGCTGAATGCTGCCTGCAAACTGCTTTGTCAATGAAGGAGGAAATTGGTTGGGAATTGAGAGCACGAACTAGTTCATAACACGCTTCAACATGCGCAAAGGGGTGCCAAAGGACCCAGAAATAGCTGACCTGTTCTACAAAGATGATCCTGAAGAAATATTCGTGGGTTTGCATGAAATCGGACATGGAAGTTTCGGAGCAGTTTACTTTGTAAGTATGGTTCTCTCCTTTTTTTTTGGGAAACGGAGTCATTTTAAGTGACATCTTGGAGATCTTCGGCATTTGTAGAAATGAGCATCCGTTGAGCTCTTAGTGCTTTGTGTGTGTTAGTTTTCTGATAACACATCTCAAAATAAGTGATTCCAGAGCACTCCTGGGCTCTTTACAGTAGCTCTTTATAATAACAGTTCACTAAAGTCTTATTAGAGCACCCAACCATACAGGTCAAGTATATGGTACTTTATGCTGTTTGAACATTGGATTTAAACAGTTGGAAATTAATTTGGCAGACCTGGAATTTCAAGATACTCCACTTGGAGTTCGTATGCTTGTAAATCACTGCAAATTAATAGATCTAATGTCTTCAATAGGAAATTCTTACATGACAAGAGCAAAGAGAAAGTCCTAAGAGGAATGGGAATTCAAGTGGGAATAATTTATGGCATTAATTGATACAGTCAAGAGAATTTAATTCAGGAAGTGAGAAGAGTAGTGCTTTTACGGTTGGTATCAAACAAAGCCAAATCCAAAATACCGGGTTTGGAAACCATTATAATCCAGTTGCCATCAGCGAAACTAAAATTGAATCAGTATAAAAAAATCAGTCAAAGACTAATTAAAGGTGCTTGGTAATGTGGTCAGCCACTCAGAAGATCAGATTTGCTGGAATTGGGGTTTCTGAATATCAGACGTTATTAAAGTATTTACATAACATCTGTTACACCCGTAACTCCATAAGCTGGGAATAGCTGACATGAATTATTTTAAGCACTCCAGTTCACTGTTTGGAGCTGTTTAAAGTGATGGAAGTGTCGCTAGAACGGGACAGGAGCTCGAAGTGTTGTGTCAGGTGAGCAGTGCATTTGTGTTTTGGGGGATAATGATACAATTCTTCAAGGTATAACCTACAGATATGGCCAAAACTGCTTCAGCAGGTGGCTGTTTGTCAAGTGTGCTCGTACAACCCTGTAAGTTGGCTCAGCCAGGGGGATCCCAAGCTCTTTGGTACAGCCAGAACTTTTATCCACAGCTCTGGGAACATGGCATTGTGCCCTTCATTGACAAATTCCAGCTGGAATGAGAGATACCATGGTCAGGTGAAGATACTTGGAATTAATGTGACAGCAGTACAGCATTAACACATCTGTCTGAGTCAAGTACTCTTGATCTTCCCTGTGCTGAATCAGGAGGGCGAGTGGTGGGGAAGGGTTTTGCCTTATCCATAGTTCCTTGTTTTCTGCTTTCCCTATCTCACTTGAGGAGTGTGTGCTCTGAGGACTCTGTGTCACCTCCCTTCAGTAAGTCCTGGGCTCTGTTGGCTCACCCAACATCATTTTTCTTTGAAGTCACTGCAGGCCTCACGAAAGGTCTTTCATTAATACGTTGCTTGAAAGCAGTTGAAAGGAGGATTTACCACATTTAGCTCCTATTATAGTTTAAGCTTTTAACTGTCACTGTTTTTTGGGTTTTTTTTGTCCCAAAAATGGTTGGAGGTACAGAGATTTCAACAACTCAATTTTAAGACCAAAGTTTTCTGTCCTTAACATGCAGAAATGAGGGCAGTGCCAGTCCAGACAAGGAGAGATCTTTCCAAAACTGGGTTTTCAGTCTCCATCCCTGCATCATACAGGCTGCAGAAAAGTACAGTTCTGAGTCAGTACAGAATTTTGATGTCACTACTACATAATGTACCTGGCAAAACTGAGATCTGGTGCAGTGAAAGGGAGGTTGCTTTTTTAATTGAAAAAATTCCAGAATGAATCATCTTCTTGAAGCTGGGAATTGAAACAGCCATTGAAGAGCATCAGTGTTGTATGGAGATTTTGGATGAAATCAGAGAGATTTTGATACACCTCTTTATTTGTTTGTTTGGAAAACATTTTTCCAAAGGTGTGTCTAAAACTGGTTTTGCTGCAGTTGCAATAAAACTATATTTTGCATGTTTGCTTGGTTTGTGTATCAGTAGAGAGGTAACAAGTGCAGTAACTCTGAGGGAGGAACAGCAGGTGTGGAAAGTCAGGGAAAAATATCCTAATAGTTGTCTGGTAAATCTTTTCACAAGGAAGACATCTCTGAGGTGCAGGAGCTTGCAAGGATATGATAGAGGAGAAAAAACGTTTGCCACAGGCACAGCTCACTCCATGGGGAGGAAGAAAAAAAAATGAAGCTTTTTTCAATCTGTTTCTTTCCCTACTCCAGGCTACAAATTCCCACACTAATGAGGTGGTGGCAGTCAAGAAGATGTCCTATAGTGGAAAGCAAACAAATGAGGTAAGATGGATAAAGGCAGTTTTTCTTGCAGAAGCTGTGGCAGCCACAATGTAAATCTGAGCAGTGAGATGAGCTGCAGGTTTGATCTGACCCCAGCAGAACAGCTTTTCATGCAGGAGCTGCTGCTCCCTTCCATGGGAAGTTTAGTGGAGGGAAAATAAGTTTATGCAAATTTTGACAAATAGTTCAGTTTAAGGAAGGGAATGGGGTTCAAAGTGCCTGTATGGGGGTTGTTGCAGAAATAATTTCAGTAATAATGCAGTAAGAGCACACTGGCCACTGGAGCCACAACCACAACACTCTGACGTGTATAACTCACGTGAAACACTCTTCAGGATCAATAATCTAAAATTGCAGAGGCCTTATATTGAGAACATCAGTCTCATTTCAATTGTTGCTTGTTAATTGTTCCTCTTACATTTGTGTTGTGGTGCTGTGAACTTGGATCCACTGCTCCTTTGCACTGGTGCCTTGACATGCAGTGCAGGGTGTGTTTGTTTGTTAAGAGCAAACAGGGATGTTTTAAACTCATTTTTCCTTGCTTCCGTGTTACTCTCCCAAATGTCAGTGTTTTTATGCTGTGTTACAGAAGGAGGTGAGCAGCTCGTTGCCACCCTCTGTAGCGCTTCTGGTGTCTCGTGGGGGCAGGTGGGTTTGTTACTAAGTTTGAGACCCACCATGTAAAACAGTAGCATTTAAGTAAAATGTGTTGCAGTTAAAATGAGGGGGAAAAAAAAATAATTTTTGCAATCCTCAAGGTGTTTTAAGTGTGTCTTGGGGATATCTCAGTGCAGTAAGGATCCACGCAGCCGATGATCAATCGTGCTTTTACAGCTCTGACTCTTACCATCTCCAGATTGTACAGTAGTTTCATGGTCGCTTCTCAGACTGTCCTACAGCGTGTGGTGATTGAGAGGATGTAGAGGATTAACCAGGGAAATGTATTTATGCTTTTTGCCTTTTTTTTTTTTTTTTTTTCCCTTAGAAATGGCAGGATATCATCAAAGAAGTCAAGTTTCTACAACAGCTGAAGCACCCCAACACCATAGAGTATAAGGGCTGTTACCTGAAAGAGCACACAGCATGGGTGAGTGAGTGATGGGCATTTGGAGATCTGCATGGGCAGAGAATGTACAGCACAACAGTCAAATACTCAGTACAGGCAGTGCCTATATGTACAGCAGTGCTCATCCCATGCTGCCTGTAGGCCCTTTTACCTGAAGAAGCTTCCGAATAATCCAAAGGAAATAAATACTTAGAACATTGTAAGAAAGGTCTCTGTGTTCACACAGATTAAACAAGTACTGAGGAGCATCCTCTACGGTTTGTACCCACAAACTTCTCAGTGCCTGAACCACCCTCACAACCGTGAAAGGTGTCTTGACGTTGCTGAAATGTTTGCAGGATTTCATTTTGCTCACCGCTGGTTGCATTTCTTGCAGCTTCATGTTTTGTTTGTGTCTGTGGCTGTTTCTCAGCCATTCGAGCAGGGACTGTGTGTGGGGACATGTCTACCCCTCTTGCTTCTAGAATCATAGGATCACAGAATGGTTTGGGTTGGAAGGGACCTTTAAGATCATCTTGTTCCAATCCCCTGCCATGGGCAGGGACACCTTCCAGAGGCAACATCATTACTGACTATTCAAGGAAAAGGCACAGAATAAAGAGCAAGAACTAACCTGCAACGTTGTCCTCCACACACATGTCTCAAAGTCTGATTTGAATTTCCTACTTGAGTAGCTGTAGAGCAATACTGGTTTTGTGGTGAAACAGTACTAAAATAAAGTCAAATTTTGTATCTTGTGATGGAAAAACAACAAATCCTATTACCTGGGTAAATGCTTTAATTTTTTTTTTTTAACAAGGGCATTCAAGTAACCATCTGACTTAAGTTTTCTATGTGCAGCCTTTCTTTACTTATAAAGACATTTTTACAGTCTCAAAATGCTTCAAAAAGTACTTAAAGGCCTCATGTTTTTTTTCCTTGCAGTTGGTTATGGAGTACTGTTTAGGATCAGCTTCTGATTTGCTAGAGGGTAAGTTTTATATAGTCTTTGATTTTCTTTCTGCTGGTGCCCCTACTGAGTGTGGTGGGAGGCCGTTTTTTCCCATACTGGGGATAGTAGAGGTGATCTGTCTGTCCTGCTCCGTTCTCTCCCTAGAATTTGGGACATCAAGGGTAAGCTGAGGCTTTCCCAGGAGGCCAGTGCTGCACATAGCTGCCATGCATGATTTTACGTTGTAAAATGAAGGTATAAATGTGTGTAGCTATGTTCCTGTAATTTGTGCCTTCCTGGTTGAAGCAGAGTGCCTGTTTCCTGAAAATCCATAATAAAATCCTGCAGAGATCACCTTTGTCCTCGCCTTGCAGTTTGTAGGAATAATTACAGATGGTTGTATAGAACAAGAGGCTGATGTGACCTCAAAACTAGAACAGCACCTGCAGAGAATAGGGAATCAAAGTCAAAATAGGGAATCTAAGCCAAAGTTTGCAAAAACTTGGGGGCCAAGTTTTCTGTGTGTGAGATCAGAGAATGGTTTGGGTTGGAAGGGACCCAAAGGTCATCCAGTCCCATCCCCTGCCATGGGCAGGGACACCTTCCACCAGCCCAGGTTGCTCCAAGCCCCGTCCAAACTGGCCTTGGACACTTCCAGGGATCCAGGGGCAGCCCCAGCTTCTCTGGGCAATCTGAGCCAGGGTCTCCCCACCCTCACAGGGGAGAATTCCTCCCCAGTATCCCATATAAAGTGGCAGCTTAATGCCATTGAGATGCAGTCAAGCCAAAGCACGTGCTGGTCATATTTAGGGATATACAGAAGGTGCTTTGGGGCACCTCTCTTTGTAGCAGATTTGGTGGGGTTCCTTCTCTTTTATTTTCTCAGGAAAAGGTCACACTTAATTTCTTCTGGGGGGTTTTTTTCCTGATTTTTTTTTTTAAATGTGTTTTTTTCTGTAGTTCACAAGAAGCCACTTCAGGAAGTGGAGATTGCTGCCATCACCCACGGTGCCTTGCAGGGGCTGGCCTACCTGCACTCTCACTGTAAGATCCACAGGTAAGGCTGGAGCTTGGGGCTGCTGATCCCCTTCCATCTGCTGTTTTCTGATGTCTCAGATCTGCTTCACTGTGTTTAAACAACTTGGGTAAAAATTATTCTGCCAAAATTCTCTCTAATGGACATGTCAGTACTCCCATGGCCAGGGTAGATGTATAAATAAAAGCTGTTGGCTGTTAGGGAGTGTATTTTTTTGGTTAAAATAGCTTAATGTCCGTCTGTCCTGTGCTGGATTCTCTTCCATGTTGGCAGTAGGTCTCTGCAGACCCTGCTAACAAAGAATGCACACAAATGTTGGCACTAAACAGGATAATATCACCCTAAATTTACCAGTTAAAGTGTAATGCTACAGTATTTTTAAGACTAGACATTGTGAGAATATTTATGCTTTCAGAAATTAGGCAATGGAAGTGTAAGTCAAGGATAAAACCCCTTCAGGAGAAATCAAAGCACACAGACAGAGGAAGATTTTATACAGGCACTTCCTAGATCTGTCTTTCATAATGTGGTATTTTTCAGGAGTTTGGATTTTTTTTTTTACTCATTTGTCAGCAATATTGTATATTCTCATTTGATTTTATTTCTTTGGTCTAATTGTGGGTACCACTGATATGTCAGGGACTTATGAAGTGGGTGAGAACTGGATTAATGGGTGGGAATACGTCAGAATAAAGCAACTTGAAACTGATTTATGGGGCTAAAAACGTCTTTGTAGTCCACTGGAAATCTTGAAACGAAAAATTGGTGTATCTGAGGCTGAGTTAGTGAGGGATTTTTAGAGACAGGAATTATTTGTTGCTTGTTAGAATAACTATTTGGGGCATATCTATACATGGTGAAATCCTATTAAAGTAAAAAAATTAAATGCATTCCAATTTATGAAATGAAAATACTATTTTGGATAAGTCATCTGCCTGCATTTGAGCATAAAACACCTGTTTTGAAGTATTTTACATATTTTCAAAGTGCCTTGAGTTGTTATTTTGTAGTAAATGACTCCCTGTATGGACACTATTGAGAATTAGGGGTTTTTTGATAGGACTTCCTAGCATGGTGCAGTTATGTGTTGTGTATTCAGCAGTTTCCCCTGCTGAATACCAGCTGCTCCATGTGACCTTTCCATTAGCATCCTTGTTCCATATCAACACCAAAATGGTTATTCCTCTTTCCAACTGGGAAGTTCCTTTGCTGTTGCAGAGTGGCTGGGAGCACCCGTAAGGGATTTACTGCTGGAAGGGCCATGTAGGTTGTTCCTGTTGACCTTCTTGAGAGAAACTGAGAGTGGAGATCTCATCAATCCATATAAATATCTCCAAGGGGGTCAGAGGATGGTGCCAGACACCTTTCGGTGGTGCCCAGCAACAGGACAAGAAGAAATGGCCATAAACTAAAACACAAGTTTCGCCTCAACATGAGGAAGAACTTCTTTCTGTTGAGGGTGGCAGAGCACTGGAGCAGCTTCCCAGGGAGGGCATGGATTGTCCCTCTCTGGAGACATTCCAAACCCATCTGGACACGTTCCTGTGTCACCTGCTCCAGGTGACCCTGCCTTCTCATGGGAAGTGGGACTGGGTGATTCCAGAGGTCCCCTCCAACCTGAACTATTCTGTGATTCTGAGACCTGCATTTCATCCAAGGGGTAGTCCACCTTTTAACTTTTGGGATGGGAAGGCAAATCTGCTCTCCCAGGAAAAAAAAAACCAACGGGGGATTTCTGGGTTTGTGTCTGAAAAGGAGAGAGGCGAGAGAGCCAGTCCTGGCTGTGCGGGGAGCAGTGCTGTGCTGCTCTGCGCCACTCCTGTGGCGCTGGGGGCGGTGAAGGCAATGCCGAGAGAGAAAGGACCGAATTTTGGGAGCGGGGACCGAATTTTGGGGTCGGGCCCCGCGCGGGGAGCTGGCGCGGGGGGGACACCTGGTGGCGAGGGAGCGGCACTGCAGGCCCGGGATCCCGCGCATCCCTGCGCCCGCTGCATCCCGAGTCGCCCTACGGATGGCTCAGGAGGAGGTGGTGGTGGTTGTTGTTGTTTAATCGCAGGCACGAGGCGAGTGGATATATTGCTGATGTCTTGACGTGGCTGCTGAGTCGTCATATAGAATCACAGAATGGTTTGGGTTGGGAGGGACCTTAAAACTCACCTGGTTCCAACCCACACCTTCCACTAGCCCAGGTTGCTCCAAGCTCCGTCCAACCTGGCCTTGAACGCTTCCAGAGCTGGGGCAGCCACAGCTGCTCTGGGAAACCTTTGCAAGGGCCTCACCAACCTCACAATAAAGAGTTTTTTCCTAATATTTAAGCTAAACCTACTCTCTGTCAGTTTGAATCCATTCTTCTTGTCTTGTCGCTCCAGTCCCTTGCAAATAGTCTCTCTCCATCTTTCTTGGAGGGTCCCTTCAGGTACTGGAAGGCTGCAATTAGGTCACCCCAAGGCCTTCTCTTTTCCAGGCTGAACAAACCCAATTCTCTCAGCCTTTCCTCATAGGAGAGATGCTCCATCCCCTTGGTAGTTCTACAGGGAAGGTGGCAGTGGAGGTGACAGAGAGGACAGCGTGTGTTCTCTCTCTCTTGTACTTCAGAGGTGTTCATTCTTGCACACATACTTCTCTCTTTTTTTTCTTTTAAAGGGATATTAAAGCTGGAAATATTCTCCTAACAGAACCAGGTCAAGTGAAACTCGCTGATTTTGGGTCTGCATCCATAGTCTCCCCTGCCAACTCTTTTGTGGGAACGCCTTACTGGTGAGTAAAGCCTGTGGTACCTTCAGTCCTTTATAAAACTTACCTTCCATTTTCAGTATTTCACAATAGTATCTAGCCTAAGAACTTCACTAACCAAGCAGTTTTCCTAACATCCCTGCATCCAGGTCTTCAGGAAGTGTGTCTTTCCTCGGTGTCCATGAGTAGAGTTTTAGGCTGTGCAGCGCTTGGAAATGGCACCAGTTAATGGCTCCACTGTTGCAATGCCATGGGCTTAAAAATAATTAACATTTGCCATAGGTAATGGAACTAAAACAGCCCTATGGAGAAGGGGAATCCTGTTAATCTGGCCATGCAGACTGCAAGTCACACAGCTACTTAAATCCTGTTTTGAAGGAACTTGCTGAAGGGTCACTTGAGTTCCTTGGCATTCCTAACACAGTGGACCAGCACAGCTCCATGCTCCACTGATTTTGTGGCAGAGGCCCCAGGAATTGCTGGGAGGTCACCATGGCCCTGAACGAGGCCATTTGGCAGGAAGCCTGTTTGTCTTGGAAGAACACAATTTAAGAGGCTGAATTCTTGCAGGCTGGGCCTGCTTCTTCCTTTTTCCCCCGACTCATTCCCTTATCCTGGACGACCGTTTTTCCTCACTGTTCCAGATTTCCCTGTTCCACTCACAGATATCCCCACAGGCTGCATAAATCTGCTGGAAAATTCACCTGGTGTGCCAGTGGGAAGCCCACCAGCTCTGGTGAGAGGGCAGGGGATCCTTTTCCCCTTTAGGACTCCCCCAGCCCTTGCTGTGTCTGCCTGCAGGTACGATGCCTTTGGGATTGGGGGATCTCCCACGTGCCAGCATGTTGTACTAACAGGAAGATGGAACCCCCTCATTTTTTGTGCTGGGAGTGACAGCCATGCCCCCTAACCTGCCCTTTGCTCTGTGGTTGGCAGGATGGCACCAGAGGTGATCCTTGCTATGGACGAGGGACAGTACGACGGGAAGGTGGACGTCTGGTCCCTTGGAATCACGTGTATCGAGTTAGGTGAGTGGCAGCTGAGATGAGTAATTCCCTGGGTCTGCAATATATTGGGAAGTCCTGAAAAAAAAAAAGGAAGATTCTTATTTCTCCTAAGGGTCTTTTTTCCCCTTTTAAAATGCCTGACTTGGAAAACACTGACGGTTGAGTTAAAGATTTAACTCGCTGGCAAACCCAGAGCAAGCCACTGATGTGCTGAGTTTCCATGTTAATCGGGTGTGCTTGGTTATTCCCTTAACAACCAGAGGGTTGTTCTACTCTTGTATGAGAGGAAACCATCATTTGGCATCTGTGTTTTCCAGGCTAGACTCTGAGAAAGTTCTCCCAGCTGTCATGTCGAGGGAACTGGTGTCCTAAGGGTTGTGTGTCAGAAGGGACCCATGTTTAATTTTCAGTTCTTCTTACATCCCTGCTCTCTGAAACAAGAATCTTCAATCCCAGCTGCAAGTTTGGGCCTTGAATCATTGTGGACAGGTTCTCTACATGAGTAGAGAAGGGTTTGCACTGCAAAGGGCAAATGACACACAGCCTGGAGCAGATGTGGATGTGATGGCAGGTACATAGAGCAGATTTGGAGTGCGTTTTAATTTTGAATATTGACATTGCATGTCCTGAGTAGAGTGTCCTCAGAAATAGTCTTGATATGGATTACACTTAACACAGCACATCAATAACTTCTTGCGAGGGTGAGTTCACTGAAAATGTTATTGATAAATGTTTAATCAGGAGAAATACATGTGAGGTGACAAAGAGGGGATGTGCAGAACGGGAAGAAATGTTGTCTCCAGTATGGAGACAGTGATGATGTAGGTGACTGGTAGCTAAGTGCTGTATTTCACCTGCCAGCATGCTGACACACTCTGTATTTTGATATAAAAAAGTGCCAAAATCAGAAGTTTTAGACTTCTCTTCTTTTGCATGACCACTGGATTTTGTTTGTATGGAGTTCAGCCATGTTACCACCTCTCAAGGGGTAAATCACAGCAGTAGGAGAGATACTGTGCAACCCTATGTAGACAAAACACTCTTGCTACCAGAATTTCTATGGAGCTTTTCACTCAGGAACCTCAAAACCATTTTACAGAGTTGATGGATTTCCTTTTTTTTAGTATTACCCTTTTGGGAAGTATTAGACTTCTTTTTAAACTTCAGACCTTACCCCTTTGCATGATTCCCTATCTGAACACAGGGTCAGGTAGAAGTGGGAGGAAATCTCTTGTTGAGCAACACTTGGGTTTATTTCTTAATTCTTTATTTCTTCTTAATTCCTTGTGTAGCTGGAAGTAGTGCTTAAAGAGAAGCAAACGTGGTGGTTTGCCTGCGTGTGCGTGGCAAGGACAGGTGACTGCTCTGACCTGACATGAACTGAAAAATCTTGGCATCACTGACTGGCAGGACTGACCTTGGGGTGGTGATGAAAACCAGCCCTTCCCAATTTCTGTGTGAGATCTCTCCTGAAAGGTCAGGGGCTGGTAGGCAGGTGCCCTCCCAGTGCAAGGACTAGGGAAGATTTTAGTTAGGGGGAGTTAAGGACACCTCTGGCAAGTGAATTTGGTAAACTGTCCCGCTTGCATGTGCTGCCTGTGACAAATGAGGCAGGCAGCCCCTCTTTCCAGTAGTTTAGATACTTCAGCAGTGTATGAAAAATCTGTAGAGGTTGATCCATGTCCTGGCCCTGACCTGCTGAGCCTGAGCTCAGGTTTATTTAGTTTCAGCTGCTTTTACCGCAGAGAGTCAGGTGTGAGATGTTGCAAATAAGGTAAAATTTACTGGAAGCTTTTCCTTACGATTTGTGTCCTGCCAGCTTTGGATTTCATCATCCCTCTCCAAGTGAACAGCAGTTTTTCTGGAATGGCTGTCCTGATCTAACCTGGAATATTAAAATAATTAGCCTAAAAGAGATGACGGCAGCAATGAGCCATTGATTCAGCAGTGATACCCCGCTTGTACTTCCATATCTTTCTCCTTTCTTTCCAGGCTGCCTTATCACACCTTTCTCTTCTCTTTCCAGCTGAGAGGAAGCCTCCACTTTTCAACATGAATGCAATGAGTGCCTTATATCACATAGCCCAGAACGATTCCCCTACGTTACAATCAAATGAATGGTAAGAGAGCAATTAGCAGATTATTTTTGTTGCTTATTTCCCTGAAAATGCTCTGCGTGGTTAAACTCTGACAAGGAAAGTGTTGGTTGCAGTGCAGTCGTTTGCCTCTGTTCTCAAGTCATGCTCCTGTGTAGGCTGGCTCAGTTTTGCCCTTCTGTCACTTTGGCTGTGCTACAGTCCAAGTGAGTGGAGGTGTTAATTATGGGGCTGTGGATGCTGTAGGAGTTAAAATATTCTTAGCTGTGTTAAATCGGCATCAGCAAAGTTTCCAGCTGCAGAAGATCCCTGACAGAAAAATTGCTGGTACCTTTGTGCAGCTGAAACGTGGAGAAAGGGAGGGGTGCACAGAACACAGAGGTGGTTGGATATTTTTTTTTTCAGTGAGCGACTCCAAAAGCCATCAGAGCTCTGTGGCCAGTAAATGCTCCCCACGCTCTGGGCGTGTTCCGCAGTCTGAGCTCTGACACAGGAATGCTTTTGTTATTCCGTGGGAGCAAAGGGCTTGCTCTGTTTCCTGCTCCCTCTACCCAGGAGTGGAGCATTGCTGTGGAGTGATGCTTGGCAAGAATCTGCGGGAGGCTTGAAACAAAAGCTCCCGGAGAAACGTGAAGATCCCCCGTTTCTCTGCAGGGCATTTAAGCAGCATAATTGTTTAATTGCCGATCATTTTATCGGAACCGCTCCAGTTTCCTTATTTCATCATTACTGTTTCATCTGTTTTTCAAGATTTGAAGAACTTGGTCTCCTACCTGGACACTGTTGCCCATATTCTGCGCAGAGTTTGCAAAGCAGAGTAAAGATAACTGTGAACAGAGCATAAAAATCAGTGTGTATGGTCCCCTGTTTGCTCTCAGGGGCTCTGAGGGCTCAGGGAGTCAGCGAGGTGCCTTTTATGCGAGTTCAGTGGCACCTGAAATACCAGTTTTCTTCTTTCCACTTGTGATACAGCCTCAGATAAAGCCTAAAATATTGCTGAATTAAGCATGGCATTGAGAGGCTTTACTGAGGCAGTGTTACCCCTATGGGGGGAAGCTCCCAGGGAGTAATGAGTGTGTTCCTGGACTTCCCAATAATTTCATTGTTGTCTGTTTTTCTGTAAAATTGTAAATAGTGACTGGCACGTGTTGTTCTTGGTTTGTGGTTGGGGATAGTTGTGTGTCCACCTTTGTTTCAACAGTCCTTAACTGTGAAAGACCTGATGGGATCAACTTACTCAGTTTGGAAAATTCAGTTAATTTCCCTGCCCTAGAACTTAAGAACCAATTAGTCAAGACTTTTGTTTTGCTTTGCACTTATAAGTTGGCATATATTGCACATCCTAAGCTTCTTTTTTTTTTTTTCATTTAGAACTTTTATTTTATTTTTTTATTTACAGGACAGACTCCTTTAGGGGATTTGTTGATTACTGCTTACAGAAAATACCTCAGGAAAGGCCATCATCAACAGATTTGTTACGGGTAATTTATCAAATCTTTTCCAGAAATTTGGGGGAAAATCTGTTTGTCTACCAGGATAACTGTAAAGATGGTGAACAAATATTTGCCCTTACAAAAGAAAAAAAAAAGGTTGGTTTTGCTCCTGTCCGAATCAATAGAGATTTGGGGTCTTCTAAAGAGTATTTTAGGCTGTTTATTATTTCCTGACTTTGTTAGTTCTCTTTATAACCTGATGCTCAAGATTTGAACTACTGGGAGGAAAGCAGAGGTGGGCTGTGTGGTCAAACCAGTTCTCCTGTTAGGTGAGGAGTTATTTGTGTTGGAAAACTTGCAATCCTCATGGGATAACGGTGTGAGTAACAGGGATTTTAGCTGAAGGAAGAACCTGTCAGCAGGAGAGGGATAGAAGGATTTAATCTTGATTTTTACTTTTTTTAATTTTTTTTTTTCCCCCCCAAGACAATGCTTTTAGTTAAAGTATTACCAGGGACAAACAGAGCTGGGTGAGTTAAATCTGTGCTCTAGTAGTGAATTCCAGCCCATAGTTCTTCTGTGTAGGCAGCACTTGGGGGTATGTTTGCTGCAGCTGGGATGAAGAAGGAATTTTCAGCAGCCTCTCTGCCACACTGTGCCCTGAGCTGTGACCCTGCTGTGCTGTGTGGTCTCTGGAAAAGCAGACAGAAATGAGGGAGGAAACTGGATTCAACCCTGGGGGTGGAGGAAATGGGGAAAACCACACCTTGGTGAAGCTTAGTGAGAGCAAAGATCTTTTTGGAGCAGTTATGCAGTTCTGTGTAAAGTGATGCAGCTGTTAACTTGCTGATGCTGCTTTTATTTTTTTTTTTTCCTTACCTTCTCCAGTAAGGAAAAATACTATTTCTCTATTGTTTAACAGGCAATAGTTGCTGCTAAGCCTTCATGGGGTTTCTGTGAGATTCAAGGCTTGTAATTTCTTACAGGCTGTTGCTGTTGGAAGTGATAGAAAATCTAAAAAACCTTTTAGTTGCTACTCAAAATCTAGACTTAACCAGTCTTCATTAAATACATAGTAAGCAGCAGATCTTCTGCAGAGCTGGTAGTACTTTGAGGTGATCAGAGGACTGGGGTCTTAAATAAGGTCTTATTGAAAGGAATGTGGGTGTTGGAGATGGGAAGACAGTGGATGACTTTCGATTGTCTGCTGTCCAGAGCAGGTTTGGCCTGTGTGGAATGCTCTGAGCTGTCCTGTCCTGTGGGGTTTTTTGACAGACACAGGTGAAGGTCAGGAGGGTTATCTTGACCTTTTTTTCCTCTGATAATACTAATGTGAGCATGATTAATTCTTTATCTGTTTATACCTTTTTGGATATATATCTTTTAATGATCTTTCTGCCTGATCTCGCAGAATATTCTGAGCTGGAAGGGACCCACAAGGATCATCAAGTCCAGCTCTTAATTGAATCACCCATACAGGGATCAAGCCCACAACCTTGGTGTTGTTAGCATCATGCTCTAACCAGCTGAGCTCATCTCAGGGTCACTTCAGCTCTTGTTTTTGCTCTGCTGTAAATCCTCCATTTGGGTCTTTCTTATCCTCTTTTTGTTTATTTTTTGTTGTTGTTTTCTTCTTTTCCTGCATTCCTGCATCGCACTTAGTAGCTAAAAGCAGCACTGAGAGGGTAGGCCAAGGCTAACTTCCTCCCCTAATCAAACCACCAAACCCAAAAGTTGATTATGTCCCTTTAACAGTTTCTATACTGTCCCCAGTTAATTAAACTTGTTTTGAAAATAACTGAATCATTTTGGAAAGGGCCTGTGGAGGTCTGCAATTGCCAAGAGCCTGTGGGAGGGGGACTTGTGCTGGGAGTGATGTTTGCCAAGGTTTTGTCAGTGAATCATAAATCAGTTCCAGTTTAAGTCATTTGGTTTCAGTTTACCTGAGAAATTACGGGAACTGTTTGTAACTCCAAGGGCTTTGTGTTTGGGAAATTCAGGAGCAGCCTTCCGTTAGAAGGTAGGGAAGGTGTGTGAAATCCTGCTCAGCCCCTTTTCCGTCCGGCTTTTCCTTTTCTTTTAAGTATTGCCTTTCTTTAAAATTGATTAGTAGCCCTGCTGTCCCTCTGGTTGCTGGTGGCAATTGCATGACATGCTGCTGTTCCACACCAGGTAAACAGGACTCAGCTTTTCCCTAAATATCTGAGCAGAGGCATTGCTGGCTCCACTGGGCGTGTGGCTTCATTCCCACAGTCGGTCCAATTGCTGCTCTGTGTCCACCTGGCAGCCTTTCCATGCTGGTTTTTGTGCTAAGGCTTCCATCAGCTTGTGTTTTATGGCTCCTCTTGGTGCTCTTTCAGCTCAGTAAAATGCATTTTTCTGGGTGTTTCTGAGCCAGCTTTGTGCTCGCTCCTGTCCTCGCTTTAAGCCTGGACCACAGAGTTTAACTCTCGTGTTTAACTCTCGTGCCTTCAGTGCAGGTAAAGGCTGATGAAGGAGCTGTCTGTGCTCTCCTTGGCACCTGGTATATTTTTTTTCTTTCTTGTGCTGTGGCAAATAACCAGCATTTTGTTCTCTGGTTCTACTTGTAGCACTCTGACCAACTAATAGGTTTATGTTGTGGGTTTTGGAGTGATTCATTCCTGTGGATTGGCAGCCTTGCTGCTCTCTAGGAACAGGCTGAGTTCATTGAAGGACGTAATTTCGTGAGTACCTTAGGTTGGAGTCTGTACAAGTAATCAGAGCTGAGATCTGAACCTGAAATCATCTATATTCAGTATTTTACTTGGTTTTAGACTTCCACAGCAGGGCTTCCCTCCTGCAGTAGCTCTCCCAAAAGCTTCTTAGTTTATAAGACTTAGAATATCTTTGTCTTTTGAGGGCTTTTCACTTGTGTGCAATAAACAGGAAAAAAGACGGTTTTCATGGTCGTATTTTCTTAAAGGAAACCGAGTTTTAAATCATGTGTTTTGAAAATTAACTCAGTTTCCATGCACTATCCCAGATGAAAATAGTCAATTGACTGTAGTGACATTAAAATGCAGTTGAAATTTAAAAAAAAAAATCAAAACCAAACAACAACAGAAAACTTAGTAATATTTTTCACTTTTAAAATTAAAATCAGTCCTAAAATCTAATTTAAAATCTCTTTTTTTTTTTTTTTTCCCCCCCCCTGTTTTTGTCAACTTGCTTGACATTCCCAGGAGATTTGAGCTCTGGTAGTCACTTTTCCAGTCAACTTGCTTCCTGCCTTTAGACCAACATCATCTTCCTTTTTATTCTGGGGTTTGTTGGTTTGGGTTTTTTTCTTGCAATTTGGAGAAAGTACATAAACTAAGTCCTCTCAGCCATCTCTTCTTAGAGGTGCACAATACCCAGCAGAGGGGTGACTGCATCTTTTATATGTAATTTAGACAAATCAAGCGTAGAATCATGAAATATGCTGACTTNTGCTTCCTGCCTTTAGACCAACATCTTCTTCCTTTTTATTCTGGGGTTTGTTGGTTTGGGTTTTTTTCTTGCAATTTGGAGAAAGTACATAAACTAAGTCCTCTCAGCCATCTCTTCTTAGAGGTGCACAATACCCAGCAGAGGGGTGACTGCATCTTTTATATGTAATTTAGACAAATCAAGCGTAGAATCATGAAATATGCTGACTTGGAAGGGACTCATCGGGATCATAAAGTCCAAGTCTATTTTTATTCAGGCATTTTAATTTAGACAAAATCCATTTTAATTTAGACAAATAATGCAAGTAGGCAGTCACAACTGTATTCTCCTTATGCAAGAACCGTTTGGTTTGGTTCTCTTCCCTGTGTGTCTGCCCTTTCCATGTGGATGCACTTTAGTATCTGAGTGGACATACAGAATGGATTTAAGTTCAGGATCACTGTTCCAAATGCATTGCTGCTTTCTAAAAATGATCTACAGCAAGATAAAAATGTGTTCCTTTTTTTTTTTTCCCAATCATAAATAAGCTGCAGATTGTTACTGTTCACAGAGAAGTAAATGGTGGTTATCTGCGTTGAGGAGCAGAAATGATTCATTTTGTTTCTGTGTGAAATGATGTTTAGAACTTTTAGCTCTGATTCAAAAATAAACACCATCACTACAAGCAAAAAATGGATACTGAAATGACTGACTGTCCCCATTAGCAAAACTCAAATGCACAACAGTTTGAATTCAATTAAAAACAAGAAATAAGCCTGTGGCATGGTATTTCCCCTGTTTATTTACAAATCATTAGAAGATTGTTAGCTCATCCTTTGAACTTTTTTGTTGAAGACTCCTGTTTTAAGGAGGACTGGGGTTTCACGGGCTGGTTACTCTGGCTCCAGATGGACGTTTTAGCTCCTGAGACTCTGAGCCCACAGCAGAGCTGTGAGGCCAAGCAGGCAAATGTGACCCTCCTGAGGATTTCCTTGCAGGTGGATCCAGCTGTTGAGGCTCTGACAAAAGCTCCTCATGGCACTTGCAATGCACAGTAGAGAACAACTTTTTTCCCCTTGTTGTTTTTTTTTTAATTGTAAATTATTCTCCAGGCATGCAGAGGATGTTTGTGCCCTAAGGCCACCTCCCTGGGTACCTACTAAGCAACAGACCCAGCTGTAGTGATACCATATAGAATATTGACAAGTACACCCGGGCTGGCTGCTTTAGCCAGAGTTAAATGGGAAAGCTGGAGCCTTTCCTACTGTATTGACAGTTGTACAGTTCAGGAGAATGTATCTGATAAATCAGGGAAGAGCCTTTTAATCATGTTCTTAAATACCATAAAAGAATTTATTAGGTCTGCCCATAAGACCTGTGCAGGAGTTGATAAAAAACCTGATTCTATTTTAACTCTGGCTACAAATGCTTTAGGTGTAAATAAACCTTGCAGCCTTCCTGCTGGTTTTATGTGTGACTTGGAATAGATGGATGCAGGAGAAATCTTGGCAGGTACTGTTGCAGAGTCAGGATTGATCCTTGTTTGTCCTCTGTGCATTTTGTTCGTTCTGAAGCCCTAAGTGCCTCTGAGGTTTGAAGTGGCACTGTCTTGTACCTGCCTCCAGCGAACCCCCTCAGGAAGGAGCAAACCAACTGTGTAGCCTGGAGAGCTCAGAAAACCTGACCCTGGTCCAAGCTCAGTGTTGTTGGGAGTCTTTCAGAAAGGGTGTTAGCAATTATTGAATATTAACAGACCAGTCACTGAGTGGGAGCTGTCACTTCAGGGGTCTCGAAAGCCCCCCTGTGCCTGTTCTCGTGTCAAACGTTCCGGTGTCACGTCAGGTGGTTTTTATTTCCTTCGGTTTAGCACGACTTTGTCCGCCGGGACCGACCCCCCCGGGTGCTCATAGACCTCATCCAAAGGACAAAGGATGCAGTGAGGGAGCTGGATAACCTGCAGTACCGGAAAATGAAGAAGATCCTGTTCCAGGAGACACGGAATGGCCCTCTGAACGAGTCTCAGGAGGAGGAGGAGGTACTTCTAATTTTGTCACCCCATTTGCACTGTTACAAGTAGTTTTAGGGCAAGCGGGATGATCCTCTCCTTGAGGTGGCAGAACAAGCACAGCCTGGGTGAGGAGTGTTGGTGGAAGATCATCTGGACCAGCAGAGAGGCAGGATGGGATACTGAGTGATAGTGGCCCTTACTGAGTGCAAAAGCTGCCAATAAATGTACATCTTGAACTTTGGGGTTATTTCCAATGGTGGCCTTTCTTCTGGAAGCTTTAGGGAAGAAATTCAGGGGGAAGCTCTTTGCAAGAGGTGGTTCCCAGACTCTGTGAAGGAGGGTCTTTGACAGCCCAAACTTTTCTTTCTCATTAGCACAGTCAAAACCACTCAGTGTTAATATTTTTTCAAGTACCGTAATTTTACTGTAAAGCCTGTCATGAGCTGAGAAACAAATCACTGGATTAGTAAGACTTATTTTTTAAAATTCTTCAATATTAACGAAGAAAAAGGTTAAAGGTTAAAGGCATAAAACTCAGCTTCAGTTTAAATCTTGTAATAAACAACCCACTTAATCAGTGTATGATAATTGACCTTAACTGTGGCAAAGGAAACCAGTCATTTTTCAATTGATGAGCTTAGATGGAAATTAATGTCACTTGGTGCAGGCACCTTGGATAGATAAATCCATGAGTGGTTCTCACTGAAAAACACTGACAGGCAAACTGATGTCTGTATTGCTTTTGCTGCAGTGTAGTGAGGTAATAATACACAGAGAGGTGCCCAAGCTCAGCGTATCTTCAGGGACTTGGTTTTGAGGTCAGATGTTGCTTTAAAGCTGAACAGGAGCTCTGTTTTAAGAAATGGGCACCTGGGTGTCAGGTAGGAGAGGTTCAGGAGGAGGGGACCAGCACTTTATGCTCTCCTTCCCTGCGATGAAGATGCACAAAAGGAGCAAGAGCAGCATCTGCTGTGATTAAAACTACCAAGTGCTGCTCCTGCTCTGACCTTCCAGCTTCCAGACCTGGAGCTTAGCTGGGGAGTGGGGGATTGTCAGACTTCTGCACTGAAACCTCCCAAGTTTCTCTCCCAATGCATGGCAAGATGTCAGGAGAATGACAGGGCAGGAAAAGTGCCAGGGAATGGGTTTCCCACTTGACTGTTCAGCAGTTCCAAGCTCAACAGGATACACGTGGCAGTAGTTGACTCAAAGATGTCTCTCTTGTTCCTCCTGTCCCCACTCCTCAAAAAACAGGGGGAAAGAGCTATTGTACCTCCAGGAATTCACACTCTGCATGTGCACAGCATGCTCTGCACTGCATTTGACCCCTGAGCCTGTGTCCCACCGGAGGAGGTTGTATTTATTGCTCGTGTGTGTCACTAACTCAGCAGTGAGAGGAGAACAGCACGTGCTTCAGTTGCTGCCTAACTGGTTACAGAACCTGCTCCCCTGTGAATGCCACAAGGCACCTCCTTGTTCTGCCTCCTGAGGTGGCAGAGGAGCCTTACAAACCTTTAACACTCAGAATACTACTAATGCTTTCCTCCGAGCTCTTACAGGAAGGTTAAGGTCATTTGGAAAGTGCTGAAGCCAGGAAGCCAATGTTAAGGTTGCCTTTCCCGTCTCATCTCTGTCCTTCGTGCCTAGACAATCATTAATTACACAGCCATTGCCTCATCTCAGATGCTTCATTATGTTATTTCTCCTGCAGTTTTATATAAGCATCCTGAAAATATTTTCATTCTCATGTTCTCTGTGAACCAGTATTATTTTGGATTTTAAGTGCTCTCATGCAGGCTCTGAATGATCTGCTGATTGCTTAAAAAAATGATCCCACAATCAAAGACAAATCTGTCAAGTCTCGATTTTATCTTTCTGTCGGTCTCCAACAAAATGAGTTCCCTGCTAATTGATTTGTAATGTAATTCTCCCCAAGCTCCCTTTGGAGGCCAGGACAAACTGGGTGCAGCAGCAGGCTGTTCATTTTAGTGAGTCAGGGCTATTTAAGACCAGGAGCAGAAGGATGTTCAGAGCTCTGTCCTCACCGTGAACTCCTTCCAAGCCTCTTCAATGCCACTAGTTAATTACAAAGGACTCCATGAATTCACTATATCAGTCCAGACTAAGCACATACTCTGGGATTACTCTACTCCTGTGAGTATGGAACAAGAAAAAAAGACTGCAAACTTCTGAAATTTGTCTGTAAAACCCAAAGTATCTCCTACATGAGGAATATTTATTTATTTATATCTTAAGTTTTAACCCCTGAAATAATGCAGGCTTTTCTGAGTCAGCTGTTAAAATTCTTCATTCACCTTCATCTTGGCTGAAAACACAAGGTTCAAGGGGTTTTTAGCTTGACAAAATGTAATTGCTGACTGCTTGGGACATGAGGTTAAAACCCTTACACCTGTTAGCACCATGTAAAATTTATCAAATAAGAAACCAGTGGGTTCATTGTCTCTACATATTTTCTGATTCAGGAAATGTGTTGGAGCAGTGTTTTAATTTGAACTTAGATTTTTTTTTCTTGTAATTGTGAGACTCCTTCCACGAGCCATCCAGTATGCCTGGATGTCTCCTATCAAGCCAAGAGCCGTGCCCAGACTTACTGAGACTTGGAAAAAGCAGATTTGAAGCCTGATGCAGATTACAGGGGAAAAGGCCAAAGCTGCCTGCCCCATATAGGTTATTCCACAACCCAAGCAGCCCTGAGAAATGTAGTTGGCAAAATAACGACCTTGAAGTCTGCAGAGTCACCTCTAAAACAGACTTTGGGCATTGCAGGCTCGTGCTGGGCAGGTGATCTCCTGCAGTGTCTGTAACTGATGCCCCTTGTTTTATAGGACAGTGAGCATGGATCAAACCTGAGTAGGAAGATGGACAGTCTGGGCAGCAACCATTCCATCCCCAGCATGTCTGTGAGCACGGGCAGCCAGAGCAGCAGTGTGAGCAGCATGCAGGAGGTCCTGGATGAGAGCAGCCCTGAGCTGGTCATGATGCATAGTGACGAGAGCACCATTAATTCCAGTTCCTCCGTTGTTCACAAGAAGGTATGTTCCTGGTGCTCTCCATGGCTTCCTGCAGTCCCTGTTGGCTCGCCTGGGTCTGTGTGCTCTGGTCTTGTGCTGAGCCATCTGCTGAGAGCAGGAGCTGGTGCTGGGCTCACCACAGTCAAGTTCTGCGGGTTGTGGTGTTTTGTTTTTTTGTTTTTTTTTTCTGTGAAAGCATTTAAATAACCTCTGAGAATAACAAGAGGCTACTCATGAAAGAGCTGTCAGTGCCTAGGCAGGGTCACCCAGACTTGCTGCATGTGCCTCCTTGCCTGGCCCTGCATGTGCACTTCTCCATCTCTGCTTGGGACATCAGTCCTTGTCTCCTCGGAAATGACTGTTCTGTGTCCTGTGCTGTGCTGACAAGTGGTCACAGCAGCTCAGCTAACCCTTTACCAGTCACAGTGCGTGATTAAAATCTGCTTGCACTTGGATTTCCCTCATGAGAAGTGGAAGTTTGCAGAACTTTGGACCCTCCCCACGAGGTATGTTTGGAGTCGAGTTCCACTCAAAGCTTTTGTGCTCTTTTGCTGCATGCTGTGATCTGTTGCCTTTTCGTTTTCTGGGTGCTAGGTATCAGGCTGAGGCTGTCTAGCTGTAAATCAGCAGCTAATCTCAACTATTTGTTTGACTAAAATAGTTTTTGGCTTGGCCTTAGCAGTGTCAATTGCTAGTGGGCAGCAAAATGTGGGTTGGTTGTGGGATTGCATTTGGAAGGAACTTCAAAGTGTACGGTTTTGCTTTTTGCCAGAGGAGGTAAAACGTTTTTTTAGCAGCGTGAAAGCCATGAATTTCTTGTTTGTAAGGTTACAGGACAGCCTGGTTCTAACTAAATATTTGTAAGTGGTTTTTCCTCCTGAAATACAGTGTTTTGTGTCACTGAATATTGAAGTGCCTGCAAAAGGGGAGCCTTTGAGACATTTTGTCTCCAACAAAAGATGGCCTTACGTATTTAAAGATACTGGCAGATAAGTTGCACAGGTTTCAGGGGTTTACATCTTTCTGAAATACATTTGAAAGCACCTTTACGGAAGGTTTTACTTTCACCTCTCTGAAAAAACTAGTGTTAGGTACCAAATGCCCGCCCAAGGAGAGCACTGCCACTGGTGTGTGTTCTGGGTGGTTGTAGTTGAAGCCCTTTCTCATTTTGTGTAGGTTGAGAAATGTGTATTAACTTTAATTTCACATTGTTAAATAGTTGTATTTACTACTGCATCAAAGCAGGAGTTTGAGGGGCTGATTTACACGTAGGTTATAATGTTACTGCTCAGGGTCGTTACAGCTGATGAAAACAAAATGTGAGCTGCTCCCAGCAGACATAAATGGCATTTGTGAAAGGAGTAGAGTTCCTGCTTGTTTAAAGAATAATGTGATGTTTTACAATGGTTGTATGGCACTTCTAAAGTACAAATGTAGGATTTCTCATGCTGTGAATTCAGTCCTCGTAGAATTTTGCGTGGCTGTTCTCTTGGGATTAAGGCATTCAGTTGAGTAGGATGCACAAACATATGACACCACGTGGAAGTTTATACCTGTTTTGAAAAAACAGGGTGATTTGCACACGTTTGTAACTGAATTACTGAAAAAGAAATCACATGTAGATCCCTTAACACAGGTGTTTTAGGGTAATTTTGGCAGCACAAAGCCCAGGCCTGCACTGATGGTCTTTACAAAACAGGTAACAGTTGGCTGCTGCAGCTGCTGATCCTTGCAGTGGAGTAGATACCTTTTACATTGGAAAATGCTCCCCTCAGCTGAATGTGTGCATAAGGCAGATTCAGACTGCGTGTAGCAGGACGTATTCCAGTCTGCAAATATATTGTTTTAATTTAGTACATGATTTTTTTTTTTATTCTCTGTTACTTTGGGGGATGCAATTTTAAACGGAAAACCTGCTTCATGTGTATATTACGTATATATTAATACATGTGAAGAGACTAAAGTTGGAGCAGGACACTTCAGGGGGTTTATATACACATACATCCCACTTTATTTTCAAGGTAAAATTCCTTGTTCTGACCAGACTTCAGTTTATCTTTGTGCTTTAACTGTGTTTCTGGGGAGCTGTGGTGAAGTGTTGGGTATCGCTCTGGAGCCCAGCACAAACAAAAGGGAAAGAACCTGGGGTTCAAGTTTAATTTAAGCTTTTGTTTTGCATTTAATCAGCCTCTAAAGGCTAAAAAGGAAACACTGATGAACATAATCAGCCAGCTGTCTGCGTTATGTGGGCAATAGGGTCACATATGAGGTGGTTTTGACATGGGGTCAAACAGAAAGTGTTCTGTAAAACTGTGGTGTTCCACAAATGTGTTAATTAACAACCTCCAGATGTACCAGGCTGTGTAAAGGGACCGTGATGGCAAAATGGCCTGGATTGTTGATATTTTCTAAGGCTCAAAGCTCTGAAGTGTGAGAGGCCTTTTGGTTTTTTTGGACCACAGCCCCAGCATGTCGCCTGTCACTAAAATGTAGGATGGCAGAGCCTGTGGTCCTGTGTGAGATCTAGTTCCCAGCCTTGAGTGCTTCAGAGGGCCAGTCTGGAGTGGCCTTGACCTGGGGGTAAATCAGGAGCAGACCATCAGCTGTGTGGTGCTTGGCTGGGTGAGGCTTCAGGCATCTCCACTGAGCCCCCTTCAGGTGGAGGCAAAGCATAAGAAACAGGCTGATGTAGTAAAAAGCAGCTGTAAACAACTCATTTTCTTTCTTTTTTTTAACAGCTGCTAGTTGGCTGTAACTTCCAAAAATGTGTTGTGGTCACAGGGTAAGTGAAATGATCTGGTTGATTTTTCACTGGCTGTACTAGTTCATGATGGCCGAGGGGCTTGGGTTTTTGCCTGGTGGAGAATAGCATTTGGGGTAATTCCTCTGTGGAAAACAGGCACAGCCTCACCCCTTCCACAACACAAAAGCTTTGGGGCAGCAGTAGAGCTCCATCTTTTTAAACTTGGGCAGAGGTGACTCCCACCTGTCAGCAGAGTACAACTGGTAGGGCGGAAGAAGAATCGCTGGACAGGAAGAAAACAACAATAACAATAAAAAGCCATAACTGACTGTGTAGCTTTTTATGTAATTTCATTTGTATCTGTGTTCTAAGCTCCTGGGAGGAAAAATGGCCATAATATCTGCTACTCTGGCAGGAAGGCTGCATCCTCCCTTGTTGGGATCTCGGTCCATCCCTGGGATCACAGCCTGCTCCCTCAGGATACCTTAATCACCAGCAGATTCTTTACAGGAAATTCAGATGCCAGCCTTGGGTGAGCTGTCCCACTAGGAGTTTTTCCTTGCCCCCTTGCAGGTTTCAGATTGGTGACCATCCTACATCTCAGTACGTTCAGCGTAAGAGTTCTGGTGTTCTAAGGTCTCTCTTCTGGAGCCAGTTAAATAACTCTGTTTCTCCATCCAAGGCTCATCCTCCCAATGGATACACCATTCTTATGTCCACCTCCTGTTGGGAGCTTGTTCAGCTGCACAGTTTGGGAGATGAAAAGTAAATGACACCTCTGATACAAACCCAGCTGTATCTGAGATCCCCAGAGAAAACCAAAAAGGGGCAGGGAATTAAACTCTAGTTAAACAGGGCTTCAGAGACATGTATCCCAGATTTTAAAAGCAGATAAATATCAGTTAATTCATCTTAAACATGAGGATAAGGAGTTTGGCTCCCAGAGTAAGACAGTAAACTAAGAGTTATAGACATCAGTTGATTCATCAAATGTTTGTCACCTTTGTTCAGCTGCTGTTGTATGGCAGTGTGGGCACAGGTGGCCTCCCAGAAATATTCTGTTGTCCTCAGTGAATTTATTATTTTATTTCCACAAAACTATAATAGTAAAATGTTGTACTCTTTTGATCTAAATAAAAAGCCACTACAATACTATTTTGTTCAACTGCAGTGCTCAGTTGTTGCTGGTTCTTGCTTCAACCGTAAAATCATCAACCCTTTCTGAAACTTGGGCAATAAAATGTCAGGGAAACCTTGTGATTAAAATCTAGTTCATAACCAGAAGACGTTTGCAGTTGATCATCACAAATTCTTGCCCAATGTCTGTAATAATGAGGCACCTCTGTAGTAACTGCTACAACTTGAGTGACTTCCCAAATCCATCAAATTGCCCTGTGCACGTTGCCTGTTGCTGCCATGATTGATGTGCAGCATTCATGGGGAGTTCCGTGCGTGGAGAGTGCTCTGGTGTGGTGGCTCTACAAGAGTTACAGCTGAGGCAAAGCTGAAGATTTATGATTCATCCTTGGAAACGATGAGATGCAAAGGATATTTAGGTAATCACTTAGTTTTGGCTTGCATGTGCTTGGCAGCAGTGACCCCTCACATACCTTCTGGAATCAAGTCAAGCCGGTTGGGGACATGAAGCCTTGTCTTGAAAGATTTTTGATACTTAAACCTCTCTGTAGATTATCAAGGCATTTAGTGCAATGTATTAAGATGAATGATGGCACACTGTTGTTTTCCTTGCTCTTTAAATTCCTAGAAGGCAGGGATTTGCTGCAATTCCATTAAAGTCCTTACTGTGGCTCGGAAATTGCCTTTCCTGTTCGTCTGGGAGACTGGCAGTCCTTCCAGTTAGTGAATCCTCCTGTGTAAACACCGTTTGTGAAGGGTTTTATTTGGTGTGCATAACAAAAACCACTGTGTGCAAGCGGCTCTTCCTTCTGAGGTGAAAGTGTAGCTGTTCTGACTTTGGGCTGGTCCAAGGCGGTCAGAGTTTGGATGATCAAGCCCTTTTTTTAAGTGAGGAGGATGAAAAGACACTAAAAGGCAGTTTTTACTCTAGGGAGTAAAATTCGGGTTCTTACTCTGCAGGGTGACCTTGGCAAGACTCATGGCTTGAGCAGGAGCTCATGTGCATTGTGAGATGCTCAGACAATACACCAGGAGCAGCTATTTAAATACCAAGCTGGAAGCACCACCTAAGTGACTGGAAGCTCCACCAGCTCTGGTCAGACAATGCTGTAGAAATATTTGGGAGGCTTTTGTCCTGGCAAATAAGATCAGCAGTGTCAAAGCCAGCACCCAGCCAAATACTCCCATTTGTTGTGATCAGCCTGGAAACTGTTCACATGGATGATTCAGTCAGAATAACAAATTATTCCTTCAGTAGGAAGTTGAAGATTCTGGATTTGTTGACCCTAAATAGAAGGATTTAATGTGAAATGTGATCTGAGTGTGCCCAAAGTTGCATCCTTAAGGCAAATATTGCAAACCCCACAGAAAACAGGTGGAAAGTGAAATACACACAGATGATATGTTACTTTAGAAACAAACCAAGGTTTGAAGTGCAGATTTGGGGCTGAGAGATACCCTGACCCAGACTTGATGAGTTTCTGGGGTGCTTTCAGTCAGACTTTGCTTACTGAGTACCTCGAGCTCAGGTGCCAGTTTTCAGTCTTTGTTTCCCACAAATCTGGAGCTAAAAGTCTGAAACAAAACTTCCTGATCTGTGCCAAACCCTGAAAGGCAAAATGACTGCAGTGTCTCTTAGCAAGCTTCTGGCAAAAGAAAATAAAATTAAAAGAACAGAGATCTGTTTTCTGGGTTTGCAGGTGGATGTTTGTCATAGTAGCCATCGGTCACATTATCCGAGGAAGGTGGAGGTGTGGCTGCTCCGAGGTTTATTTCTCTAACTAGCAGTCTCTGTGGCAGTGTAACCTGTTAGACTTGGTAGCTGTTCATGCCAAGTGTTTTTATTTCTGGGAGTGTGACAGCTTTTTCCCAAAAAAATACTTATGTCACAGAATTTATGTCACAGAATTTAGCCTGTGGAAGTTCCATGGGCTTAGCTGAGAGTTGGTAGTAGATGGCTGCCTGATGCAGAATCCTCAAATCCCAGATTAGGGGGTGCCAAGGACAACCACTGAGGTTTTTGTCCCCTTGAAGTAGGTCCTTTGGCTTGCTCGGTTGGAAAGGAATTTTCCCATTCCTTGCCCAGCTCAGTTTGAAATGGAGAATGCGGTTAATTCACATTCCTGGAGGGCAGTTAGCTTCTGCTCTGGGCTTCTTACTGCACTGAGGTAAGGAGAATTCCCATAAAAAAAGACCAGGGTGACACTCTTCCCTCTAAAAATCCACCTCTAAGCTAATAGAGAGTAAACCACAGATTAATTTTCCTGTATAAGGAGTAATTGCAATTTCAGCTTGTCAATTTAGGGGGTGTTTTGGAGCATTCTGAAAAATCTGAATGCCTGTTTTAAAGGTTTTTGATCTGGGGGAAGCGGTTCAGTGATTTGCTGCTTCTCTGGTTTTAATATTTCACATTCCCCCGCCATAGTAATTTGATGGAGAGAGGGAACACGTTCCAGGGACTGGGATATTGCGAGCAGACCTTAGAAACCCTGTACATTCACCTGTGAATGACCATGGGTGATAGTTGTCCTTCATTTCAGAGCTGTAGTAGAGGAGTAGTAGCTCTTGTGTACTGTTGTTTCCTCCATGGTTGAGGTGTGTGAGCCTTGAATAAATCTTTACCACAGGCCTTTTTTTATTCAGCTTTATTTTTTGGTGAGGTTGTTCCCGTTTCAGCCTGTAAAAAAAGATCCCTTTGGCAGTTCACAGAGTCATGGAATGGTTTGGGTTGAAGGGACCTTGCCTGCCTGGGGGGCTGCTGTTCCAGAAGGCTCCAAAGCACATCAGTAGAAATACCAACCCAAAAGATGATGTTGGTCAGCCTGACTGCTTTGGTTTATCCAGGGTATCCCCGATTGCCTTGCACAGAGTCCTCCTTACACCTGCTGTCCCCTATTGAGGTGGAAGTGCTGCAAGGCTGTGGAAAATTAGGGATTGATATCCTTCCGCTGGAGCCGCGAGTCTGGTTAAACTGATGCTGTTAGACTTTAAATGTTTAATCAGGTTTTTTTGGGGATGACTGTTCTAGAGCCAAGATATGCCTTTCTCAGGAAAGTGTGTGCAAGTCTGAGAGCCCTGCCTGTCACACCAACATGCCCACACTGAAAATCAAAGATCAAGCCACTCACCCTTCTGTCACACTGCCTTCCCTGTCAGACAGCGCCACAAATGTCCAGTATAAGGATGACCAATATAAAATGAAACTGTGACTTTTTATTACACTCCGTGTTCCTACTGTTTCTATGGAATACTGTCCTTTTTAACTGTTTTGGCTCATTCTGTGTCCTTGTGGTGGGTGTGGAGGAGCCAGTGCAGCCTTGGCTCCGGGATGCTCTCTGTGCAAGGCAAGGGGAAAGGTGAGCGTGGAGCAGGAACACTCAAAATGAAGGATGTGAGGAAAGGTTTGGGGTTTTAAAAACTTTCAGTCAGTGTGTTGTTCAGCTCTTGATATCAGCATTTCTGTACCTGTTGGGGTTTTGCTTGAAACCATTTCCAGAATCCTGTTGAAAGGGGCTGAATGAAGGTGTGTGGGTCTGGGTGAGAAGCAGCTGGAAATGGAGGCCTGTAGAGAGGGAAAGCAGGTGTCTGTAGTGGGAAAGGAGCATTGGGATAACAGCAGTGTCCTGGTGGAGATGGTATCCATGGTGGCTGGTTTCTCACCATTGGGCTGCTCCTGCTCACCTGCAAACACTTAGTGCGTGGAGCCAACTGTTCGCTGCAAGGGGTTGTGTCTTTAGAGGCTCTGGCAGCCTTTATTTTTCACCCCTGGCAGCTGGAAACTTGATTTAATTCAGGAAGAATCTCAGTTTTCTTCAGAAATGTTCGGAGCTGGCGGTTGAGGACAGGAGTCACAGAGCTGTGGTGGGCGGCGGTGCGGCAGGTGTGTCATCGCTGCTGCCCTGCGGAGTGGATGCCGCTGTCCACTCGGCAGCGGGATGAGGGCAGTGGGATGCGCCTGGTGGTGAGGGCAGTGGGATGCGCCTGGTGTCCAAAGGCCGCTCCATCCCAAAGGTGTAGCCTCAGGGCAGTCACCATTCCGGAAAACCGTGGTGGTGTTGTTTTTTTGCTGGCCTGTCCGCCAAGGGTTTCTCCCGGAGCTTTGTTCCGTGGCAAAACCTGCCCGCTCCGTTTCGGGGAGGCACAGCCGCTCCCGGCGACGCCTTGGCAGGGAGCAGGAGTGAGGCTGCACCGGGAACCATTCGTGCTAAAACCTGGGAGCTGTTGCTTTAAAAGGGGAAAAAAAAAAAAAAAAAAAATCCTTTGTGGGCTGTGGAGAGAAAGTGCTAGAACTGTGCAGGATCATGACTGGAAAGCAGGATCCCTGAGTGGTCACGGAGGCTTTCCTGGTCCTCTCCAGCCTGCCGTGGATTTAGCCAGGATGCTCGTCCCCCACAGCAGATAGCAGACAAGGGACAAAGAAACCCTATCGAGGACAGACCGCTCGGCAAAGGGAATGAGGCAGGATGTTGCTCTTGTGTTAAAAGGGAACGGCATCTCCGTGCCTAGACATGGGAATCACGTTTTCACCAGGATCGCTGGGTTGCAGTGCTTGAACCCGACCTTCCCGAGGACTCCGATCGCTCTGCGCCGCCTCACGCTCCCGAGCCGCCTTTTTTTTTTCGCACATATGTAATACTGGAGGTTTAAAAAAAAAAAAAAAAAAAAAAAAAAAAAAAGGAGAGGAAAAAAAAAGAGAGAGAGAGAGAGGCAAGGCAGCCCGATCCAGGGATTCAGAGGCATCCTGCTAGCGATCAGCTGACGCGCCGAGCCGAGCTGCAATGTGTTGCTTATTCATTTTGTACGGTGGGAGCTGCCGGGAATAGCAGAGAGCTGAACTATGCCTCTCCTACAGCCGCGCTTGTGCAGACAGAGGGGTGAGAGAGAGGCAGCCGCCGCGGGAAGAGCACAGCCGGACTTTCTCCTTGTTTTTATCCATTTCTGCAGGATCATGTATTTATAAGGGATGAGGTGGGCCACAGGGATCGCAGGCCTGAGGTGCGGCCTACCCAGTCAGTGCAGAATCAGGCCCTCCACTACCGGAACCGAGAGCGCTTTGCCACAATCAAATCAGCATCTTTGGTAAGAGCCCCCCCACCCCATCCCACCCCACCCCAGCTCCGAGCCCCCATCGCCTCCCTCTCCTCCCTGTGCTGTTGGTGGTGTTGGCATAGCAACTGGATATTGCACTGAAAGAGATTTTTACCTCTGTGTGTGTGTGTGTGTTGAGATGTAAATGTGGAATATATTTAATTTCTCTGTGCATTTCCACTGTATGCAAGATAACCCACCCTCCTGGGTGAAGCTAATACCATTTCATCCTCCCACCCCATTTCCCACCTTTCCCTTTTGTTAATATATTTATTTGCATGTGCATAAAGTGTGTTATGAGCTGTGTGAGAGGTGCTGAAACGCTGTGGAGGTGCAGATGCAGATGGGGTTTGGGAACAATAAGATCCCTGCTGCCCGCCTGAGCCGCTGCCTGTTTTTTTCATTCATTCATTTATTTCAAGCAACTGTACCGTGACTGCATTTTCCAGCTTGATCCCTTGGAAGGATTGCTGGGCTGCGATATGGGGGAGAGAGAGGGCTTACAGCGGGCTGTGGGCTTACAAAGGGGAGGGGGATGGGATGAATCCATCAAGATTTGTACTATTGCAAATGTGATTGCTGTGGATGCCTTTGTAGTAGGGAAAGGGGTGTGTGCCGGAAGAGTTAGTTGTGTGCCGCCTCCCCCACCTCGGGCTGCGGTTGGGAAACAGCCTTTTTCGGGGGAAAGCACTGAAAAATGGCCTTTCAGAGCTAAAATGAATGTCACATGAAATATTTCAGCCCGATGGTATTAGAGGTCAGATGGACGGGGAGCGTTAGAAAGTACCCACGGTCTGGCCATGGCACTTGCTCGGTGCTATGACATCATCCTGGACCAACCCCGAAATTACACCAGCGAGCCCTCCCCTTTCCGCTTCACCCTCCCTCCACCGTGGGGGTTCTCCTTCCATACCACCATTTCTCGATCCCCCAAATCCCTTCCCATTTCTGCCTGCAGAAGGCACAGTGTGTATGTATGTGTGTGTGTGTGTGTGTGTGACCACAGCAAAAAGGTTGTGAGGGGAGGGCAAAAAGCAGCAGCAGTGCCAGCAGCCAAAATTTTCCTGTGTGGTTGTTGCTGCTGCTGCTGCTGGTTAAAATCTAAAATGATGCTGTGGCATTCCTGGGAGCGTCCAAGTCCCATCCTTTGCAGGTGTTTTTCGGGGTACCCGTACCCTGAGTGCTCCCCAGGCTGGTGTTCCCTGCCCCCTCTTCCCTCCCTGCTCCCCCCCAGTTTAAAGAGTGACCTAGAAATGTGTGTGTTAAAGGACTTCATGCAGCACACCTGACACAGGCGGTGGTTCCTGGTCTCCTGGAGACCCTCTGCCCTGGGAATTTTTTCCTTTTGTGTGTGTGTGTTTGCACCCAGGGTAGTGCCAGCACTATTGCCTGCACTGAGCAGATAAAAGTGGGACCCAGTTAGGTTGGCTGGAGGGAAGAAATGATGAATGACTCAAGTATCATACTCTAAACATACATACAATTTCATTGATAAATTGATATGTGTGTTGAATATATTCGTATTCTTTTACTCCCTGTGGAAAGCTGCTGCACCTTCTGTCCTGCCTGAGCAGCAGAGTCCATAACTCCTGTTTTCCTTGAATGTGTCACCCCTGGGCTACTTGTGTGGCTTGAAGGGATTGCATGACCAGGTCCCTTTGGGAATTAATGAAAGTGTGGACTGTGAAGTATTCCCAGACCTCTGGAGAAGACAGCTGATGTCCCAAGGTCACTCCTTAAATCCCATGGCAGCCTCCTGTGGGGCTGGGACCGCGTCTACCTTAATTCCTTACTCACTTGGATTTGCTAAATCTCTCTGCTTCAGTGACCAGGTGATGATAAAGATAAAATTAATCCTGGGTGGGGAAGATGGTTGGCTTTTTGGAAAACTTCTCTTTTTTGGGTTTCCTGTGGAACATGCCCTGACAGAGACCGTTTCTGGGCTCACATGGTGAGAGCTTTGGGTGCACACCTCAGATTGGGCAGTACCTGCACAGCACGGTGTCTTTGGGGAGTGGGAATCACACTCATTAACTCCTAAATTGGCCAGCAGGCCTTTGGAAAAGCACATGGAATTATGTGTCTTGCAAAAGCTCTCTTGTCCTCACCATATACACACGCATATGTACCCACAACTTGCCAGTGTAGAGGGAAGTTCCCAACCTTGGCACTCCAGGACGTGTCGGTGTGTCCTAAGGTTCTGGAGTTACGTGGCCGGGGGAGAAGCTTCCCTGTGTTTACCACAGAAATATTTCATTGTAATGAGCTTTCCCTTTAATAGTCTTGCATTCCCACCTCTTCATGTTCCAAAATGGAAATCCAGAGAGGGGGGGAAAAAAAAAACCAAAACCTAAGTTTAAACCTATTGCACAGACCCTGGGTGCCAGTGCTTGTGTCCGAGGTGCCCACGTGGTGTCAGAACACTTTTGTATCGTTGTGGGTTCGGTCACCACTCAGTGCCTGGGTGATGTCAGTGGGCAGTGGTGCTGAAAGCTGCTGCTCCTCTTGCCAAGGGAAAACTTCTGCCAGCCTTCCTGTCTGCAGCTGAAATATCTATGGAAAGGGCAGGGTAAGCCATGGAGCTGATACGGGGGAGAATGACCTAAACGTGTTTGGAATTTACAGCGTGAATCAGAAATTCTGACTTTATTCACCTCTCCGTGTTAATTTACTCTTTCAGTGGCATCTGGAAAAGATTATTCCTGTGTGAATGGGTGTCCAAGATCCCCACAGTTGTTTTAAAAACAAGCTTTGGTGGTTCCCTACATCCTTGCTGCTGCCCATTAGTGGCTTTCTCCGCAGCTGGGAACACCTTCCCTGGCACAGGAAGGTTGTGCACTTGGGAGCATCAGGTGGCTTGTATTGCAGAGAATCAGAAAATGGGAGTTCTGACCCCAAATTCAATAGTATGGGGTGGTATTTGGGTGTAAAAACTTCTTTTCATGGGATTTGCTGACCACCACCCTCCCAAGATGAAAGCAGGGCAGTGGGGTAGAAGAAAAGCGCTGAGTCTGGGGGCTGTTCACTCCACAACTGCTCCTGGTGGTGCAGTCCAGGGTCTGGGGGGCCTCATGTCCTTGTTATTCACCCTTCGATCAGGATATTGCAGATGGAGGAAAGACTGGCATTCCTGAAAGGAAGCTGGATCTCTTTCCAAAAACAGGCTCAAGGAGTTTCAGCGAGTGCAGAGGTCACAGGAGAACTCACATTAGACAGCTGAACACTCCAGATGACCCAGGGATCTTAAGAGTCATTCCCCTGCCCTGGTACTCTGCAGAAGCATCATGTGAATAAGAAGCAGACTGGACAGACCTCCAGAGAAAACAGTGAAATGAACTATCCCCAAAAAACCAGGCTGTGAATGCACTTTTCTAGCCTTTCAGTAGTGCCTTGATATTACTCAGGTTAAAGAAAAAAAATGAGCAAATGTGGGTGAGAAAATTGAAGGAGCTTAACTTCGGTCATAATTCAATCATCAATTTTAATAGTCATTTTTTTTCCTGGGCCACTTTTCTCTTTAATCATTTTCTTGTGGTAACAGTAACCATCACTCACTTGGAAGAGTGGTGGAAAATACCCTGCATATTTCTGCTGTTGCAGGGAAAGTTGCCATCTGAAATGGAGATCAGGTACCTACCACATCTCCATATTATTTTGCAGACTACCAGTGATCCATAAATTAAAAGTTACAACTAGAAGTCTAAACCTTAAAGCTCAGCAAGCTTGTGTTTAAAAAGAAAGGCAGAGGTTCTGCTTGTTAAGACTACACATATACATATTTTCAACTGAAAGTTGTTTTTTAAATGCGTTCAGAGATGCACTGATCTGCACTTCTGGGTGTCTTTCAAGCTTGACCCCTTAAATCTCCACTTCCTCATGCATCTCCTCAAAAGCTGCTTTTACAGTTCTCAAATTAAATCATCAAATAATGAAAACTTCATGAAGTCATCATAGAATCACAGGATGGTTTGGGTGAGAAGGGACCTTAAAGCTCATCTCAGTTCCCCCCCCTGCCATAGGCAGGGACTCCTTCCACTATCCCAGGTTGCTCCAAGCCCCATCCAACCTGGCCCTGGACGCTTCCAGGGATCCAGGGGCAGCCCCAGCTTCTCTGGGCAACCTGTGCCAGGGCCTCACACTCTCACAGGGGAGAATTCCTTCCTGACATCTATGACATCTTAATTTCATAGAAGATCAGACAGCGTAGACACTGTTTCAAAGCCTTTGTCGTTCTCTTTGAAATCCAAACGCCAGCAAAAGAAGGATATGATCTCCAGGGTCTGCAGAGCCAAATGTCCATGTCCCTGTGAGCAGGATTCCCTGGATGTAGCCAGGAGCGTGACACCAGGGCAGCCTGGCTCCCAAACCAGGTACCTTCACATGAAGCTGTTCCCTTGCACCCTCTTCTGCTGAAGCAATGACTTCTTACTCCAGAGGGTTGAGTTTCTCCCAATGGGCTCATCAGGCTACTGCCTTGGAAGACCTTTACTCTAAAATTTTTGAACTTGTTCTTTCTCACCTCCAACTTCTTCTCTTGCTCTGAGAAGCTGCTGGTGGAGTCTTGCTCAGTGCTCTGCTTCATCCAGCACAGAGGAGCTCAGTATTTCAGTTATCAAGAGGTGAGAGTGACTGTCCTGTGGGAAGGGGTTCGGTGTCTGGGTTAAACAATGTAGGAAAAGAAACTCTGAACAGCTGCTGGAGGAGAAGTTGTGAGCTCAACTCCCTTATGTAAAGCAAGAATCTTGAAGGGGTGAAAGAGAGAAAGTTTGGATTTTATGGCAAGTGAACTGCCTGTGGGAGTAGGTTGGAAAAGACATCTCTCTTCTCAGTTCTGTGTGTGCCAAAGATACAGAGAGATAAGAAACTGAGAAAATGTCATACCTTAATAAAAGCTGTTCTGGTTTATACAGGTTTTGGGTTCTGCTGATGACCTGATTGATTATTGTGTGCTGCAGAGAGAGCTCTAGGAAACTGCAGCTTTCTGCTGTGAAGGATCCTGACATTCTCTGGTTATGTGCAGAACAGATTTGACGATGAGCAGTTCAGTTGTCATCTTTTTCCCCATCTTAATCCACAGGGTTATGTTTGGGGGCTTCCTCACGAGGGGCAGTACCAACCTCTGCTCTCTGGTATCAGTGACAGGACCCAGGGAACGTCTGGAGCTGTGTCAGGGGAGGTTTAGGTTGGATCTCAGGAAAAGGTTCTTCTCCCAGAGGGTGGTCGGGCACTGACCAGGCTCCCCAGGGCAGTGGGCACAGCCCCAAGGCTGCCAGAGCTCCAGGAACATTTGGACAACGCTCTCAGGGACAGGGTGGGATTGTTGGGGTGTCCTCTGCAGGGCCAGGGGTTGGATTTTGATGATCCTTGTGGGGCCCTTCCAGCTCAGGATATTCTAAATAGTTCATGGGGTTCCAAGTGTTGTTGTCTAAGAACACCAGAAAGGTGATTCCTTTTTAAAATGGTTGCTGGAGCTGTTCATTCATTAGGGGCTTAATCTTTAAAGCCATAATCCTTTATTCATTCATACTTAGTCTGAAGGACTTCTCTGGTACTGAACTGGGCATGTTCAGTATCTAATGTTCATTCCTTCCAAATCCATCCATTCCCTGAGATCACCATGTGCAGACCTTGTCTTGGAAGTCAGAGTCCTGAAGAGCGCTGGGCTTGACTGGAGATTATGGTGATGAATTAAGTCTTTATCATGAGCTTCTGAATGCAGACATTAAACCTGTGAGATGACCACCAAGTCTCCTGTTCTTCTCTCTCATCTTCAGGAATGAAAAGCCTACTTTTTGTTTTCTTCTGACTTTTTAAGGCCTCATCTTCTGGAAGGCCTTAGCAGCTAAGCTTATAATTAGGAATCGCATCCAATTGTTAGGGATAAATATCCCAGACTTAATGGGAAATCTTTCCAATTCTTGTCGTGGTAAAGCTGAGCAAAACTGGAAATGGGGTGAAAAAAAAAAAAAAAAAAAAAAAAGAAAAGGATAAAAGTTAATGATTTTTGCTGAAAATAAAACAAGTGCATGTTCCACATCTCATTAGACATCAGACCGAAGGGGAGACTGGCGAAGTTCTTAGAGGATTCCTAGATCCAGTTTTCTCTTATGCTCTAGCTGTTTGCTTTGTTCTGCCAACTCCTGGGAGCGGAGTGGGCCGTGCAGAACGTCCCACTGCTCACAGAAGGGCTGGGCCTCAGAAATAGCACATCCAGGAAGATCTTGTGCTGCTGTGGGGAGGTTCCCGTGTCTCCATAAGTGCCTGACCAAGTCTGTTGTCCCCAAGCTGGATGTCATTTGACATGGTAAGTGGCGTGTGTGAAGAGGGGGTGGTTGCCTGTCTTATCTGGCATCTGTCTCTTATAATTAACTTGGATGGCTTCTCAGAGGAACTTTCCTTACCTGGAAGCTTCTGGCAGAGATCCTACTCTTGACTTACTTGACTGAAGTGTGCCAGTTCCTACAAGCACTTCCCAGCTTGTGGAAGGCGTGGCTGTCCTTGGTACGCTTGGAAAAACCAAAAGCTTTCTGAACTGTAGGAATGCACATGACTTCCATGGTCATTCCCACAATCTCACACGCTCCTGGTGGCTGGCTGAGATGTGTTCAGTCACCTAGTCCCAGGCATTTGAAGGCTGCTCCGTTACACCAGTTGCTGAGGTGTAAGTGTATGTTTGATCCAGTCAACTCCAAAAACACACCTTGAAATTCCTTGCACAAGGAGGATGGGATTTATACGTCGTCTCTCGCCTCGTGGTGGATGCTTGACCTCACAAATCCACCGTCATCCCTGGTCTGACACAGTGCTCTGGTCAGGCTGGTTCTTTGGCTTCTTTGCCATCGGACATTTCCTCTTCCCTCTGGGGTCATCTTCGGAAGGGATGGGGAGAGTCAGAGGCCACTCCCTTCCATAGCTTCATCCTTTCACGTCTCATTTCTCTCCTGGGACTCTGGCAATAGTTTTCTTGGTTGGCACCTATTGCTGTAAGTTGCTGTTAATCTGTTCCAAGGTGAAGGCTTTGGGAGGCTCTTCCTAAGCTCCTCTTCACACTCCTCCCAAGCGCTGGGAGTCATTTGAGCTGAGGGAGGTGGCACAAGCTGCCTGCCTTGAGTGACATCAGTTGGGGTGTTAATCTTTCCTGGTGATTTCGGAGCTCTTGCTTGATCAGTGCTTCCTGTCACCTCCTGGTCCCGGAGCACAGGGCTGCCAGCAAGTGCACTGGGTTTGCTGCTCTACAAAGCAGCTGCTCTTCTGTTGAACCTGAACCTTCTCAGGCCTGTAGGTACATCCCATCCTGTGTCTGAACTTTGAAAATCCTTGAAAAACTGCCTTCAAATGACAGCAGCCCTGTAGCAGAGGCCAGTTTTTTGGGCTGCTCTGGAGGAATCCACCAGCAAGGCTGGGCTCTTGCGGGCTGCAGGAAGGGCTGTTGGTTTGTAAAGTGTCACTGATCACCTTCAAAGGGCTGAACTCTTCACTTCACACTTCAGCACGAAAGCAGAGATCCCCTCGCACAGAATCAGGGGCCTCAGTTTTGGCTCCCGGGTCATGAAAAGGATCAGCAGATCTTTATGTGTGAAGTTCCTGAGACTGTCTTTAAAAAAAGTAAAAATCATTCTTAGACACTTCTCTTTTTTTGAAATGGAAGCATCACCATTTGCATTTTTTTCCTGAACATTTTTGGCACGACTTACTGAGTGGGTTTTTTTTTTTTTTCTTTTCCTTTCTTTCACATGGATACACTTGGGCATGGAAATGAATGTGGAACTTGTGAGTTTGTTTCAGCTGAGCAGGGTTTAAAATCTGCTTAGACCATCTGATCAATCTTGTTAAGAGCACACAGTTCCAGAACAGCGTTCCCTTGTTAGAAAACTTTCAATTCTGGGAGGGAATGAGCTCAGTCTGCCATCCTCTTGAATTTTAAGGAGAAATTTTGAAGGAGGCTACTCATAGCAGGAAATAGGTGTTGAGGGACTGAATTGGCATGGGGGAGGAAGGAAAGAATGGGTGGGTCGAGGGGGGTTCTTAAAATGGATCCCATCTTGTAAGTCCATGTCACCCTCAAGATTTGAGTCCCGTATCTGAAAAATAAGTTATCCCCTGTGTCTGAAGAAGGTTGTCCATCTTTGGATGGGCACCTTTGTTTCCAGATCTCCTCCAGTGTTTCCTGGAGTGATAAATAACCAGTGACTTCCTTTATTTGTAACGTGGCGTTTTCTGTGGCGTTACCGAAAACGTGCGTGAAAGTCTCAGGAAAAGGGGCGGGAGGGGACTAAAAGTCAGGAGAGAGGAACCTTGTGGCTCTGTGACGTTAAACAGCAGCGCCTCTGAAACCTGGAGCGGCATTCCCTGGAAGTTGATCTGGGAGAGGGCAGCAAAGCAGGGCCTGGGTTGCAGGTGAGCTCCAACATGGAGACAGCTCATCTGTGAAAGGAAGGCCGTGCAGCGCTTCTTCCCCTCTCCCTGACATCAGGTTACAAGACAGATCCATGAGCATGAGCAGGAGAACGAGTTGCGGGAACAGATGTCAGGATATAAGCGGATGCGGCGCCAGCACCAGAAGCAGCTGATCGCCCTGGAAAACAAGTTGAAGGCCGAGATGGACGAGCACCGCCTCAAGCTGCAGAAGGAGGTGGAGACACACGCCAACAACTCGTCCATTGAGCTGGAGAAGCTGGCCAAGAAGCAGGTGGCTGTGATGGAGAAGGAGGTGAGTGGGGTTGGAGGGAGAGGTGAGTCCAGGTAAGAGAAGGTTGTGGGAGTTGCTGCTTCAACAGACCACGTGCTCTGTGTGGTCACTATCCAGAGCTGCCCTGGCCAGTTTGGTGAACCAGCCTCAAGTCATCCTTCTGGATGATGGGCACTCCCTTGGCATCCACCAGTACCACAGCCACTGACAGCTGGATGAGAGGGACTGGAAATCCTTGTGGGGATCTTGTAGGAGCTTTGCCTAATTGCTGAAGGGATGACAAAACCTTCTGCTGCTCCTTGCTCCGTTTAAAAATCAACATGTTAAAATGCACGTGGTAACGCATTAGTGGGGTTGTACCTCCTGGGGTGGTCTTGGTGGGGAGATAAGAAGCACAAGGAAACTCATATTTTTGTGGACATCATGGATTTTCAGTGCAAGCAGTTCTCCTGTGGCTGAATGCTCGTGGCTTTGTTTAGCACAGTGAGGGAGGCATGACCGAAAAACACAGCACGAGACTGATCTGTGCTGGATTCTGTACCTACTCACTCACCCTTTGTTTCTCTATTATTTTTTTCCTCTCTGTACCTTGCAGGCAAAGGCAGCAGCAGCAGATGAAAAGAAATTCCAGCAACAGATTTTGGCTCAGCAAAAGAAAGACCTGGCGACCTTTTTAGAAAGTCAGAAGAAACAATACAAGCTTTGCAAGGAAAAGATTAAAGAGGCAAGAAACCCTCATTTTCAGGGCTGAAGGGGTGTGGAATGAACACAAGCCAGTGTTTCGTTTTGATAAACCTGGGCCAGCCCAAGGGTTTAAGGCTCGGAAGCAAATTTAGATGCTCAGCAAATAAGATTTCAGGAACTGGGAGCATCTGGCAGCATTTCCAGAAGAATCTCTGAGGGTGCTAGAGGTGCCTTCATAACTTGCTGTAGAGCAGAATCTTTGAAACCAAAGGTGATGAGGGAAAATGGGACTTCACAGAGAAGTGAATTCTTCTTCCCCTTTCTCCTCATCTGTTTTGTTTTTAGTTAAGGTGTAAGCAATCAGAGCAGCCATTCAGTGTCCTTGACTAAAAGCCCTATGATCACTTACATGAATGAGAAAAAGAAGTACATATAAAAATATAGCATATGGCTGATCTGTGCCAAAGTGCATTATTTGAGTACGGTGTCCCCACCACACTGCAAGAATAATTTGCTGTTAAGAATGTAAAGGCGATAAAATGACAAGCAAGGAGCCCTGATTATGGGATTTATAGAGAACCAGGCATGAGACCTGTTGAAGTAAAACTTTAAGCCCAGGCTGGACTCTTTGTAAAGCAAGCACAGAGCTGGGAAGGGATCTGAGGGGTTTGGCCTGGCCTCTCTTCTGGGCAGCCAGAGCCTCCCCTGCAGTGGTGTGTTACACTCTTTCTGCTCTGGGCTGTTCACCCCCAGAATGTTTGTGTTTAATGGCTGATTTTCCTCCCATTGGTGTGGGTCATAACACAACTTTGGAGGCAGCGGGGCTGGGCATGGCCAGGTGATAAGTCTGGTCCTGCTGGCACCTGGTGTTGTAGCAGGATTTTGGGGTCCTGAATGGCAGGGGAGTAGCCAGTGACTCCTCCAAGCCCTGTGTGACCGTGATCCTAAGGGAAGCCTTGTCTTGTCCCTGCAGGAAATGAACGAGGACCACAGCACGCCCAAGAAAGAGAAGCAAGAAAGAATATCCAAGCATAAAGAGAACCTGCAGCACACACAGGCTGAAGAGGAGGCCCAACTTCTCAGCCAGCAGAGACTCTACTACGACAAAAACTGCCGTTCCTTCAAGAGAAAAACGATGATCAAGAGGCACGAGATGGAGCAGCAGAACATTCGGGAAGTATGGCACTCCTCACTTCCTTTCCAAGCATTTCTTTAGCTGCTTTAGCTCCATGTCTGTAAAACAGCTGCTGACTGAGGTTAGATCTTCATGTTTCCAGTTGCTGAATAGAACTGGGAAAAATGTGGGGAAGAAGTTGTGGGGGATAGTGTTCCACACAGCTGTGGCTGCTTTGATTAGCTGAGCAGGGGTGGCATCGTTGACTGGCAGACAGAAACATGACGTGGGACACCCACCCTGGGCCAGATGCCTCATCTGAGCTCCCCAGTGTTGGATTTTGGGGGATCCTTTGGGCTGTCTTCACAGCACAGGGCAGTTTGTGCCACAGAGAGCTGTGGGATGGGGCAGTAGTTTGTTAAGGAGGAGCTGTTCCCTTCCTGCTTTCCCTCGTTAGTTACTTCCCGTGGTCAAATACCACTTTGGAGAAGGAATTACTACTTGCAGATTTTTCTGTGGCCATCACTGTGGTACCTGAATTTGTCATTAATGTTATTTTTGGATGAAGACTATTAAATAAGAGGGTATTTTAGTGAAGACAAGTGAGGAATGGTCAAAAATTTCTAATTGCACTTGGCCTGCTACCATCAGATTTTCCAACATACTTTTCACTTGTTCAGAGCTTTGCCTCCCTTGACTTCAGATGTGCCTGGGGCTGCTCAGCTGCTTTGCAAATCACATCCAGACATCTCAACTCAGGCACACTGAAAATGAATGACTGTGAAAAATCAGATTTGGGCACCCTTATCACAGCATGTAAGAGCTCTGTGGCAGGGATGAGAACAGAGTTCAGTTACCTAGTGTGGCATTTAACCAGGGAACACGCCCCTGAGTTCCTGCGTTGAAGCTCTTAAGAGGAACCTAATAATTTTCAGAATGATCTGATTGTTTATTTCCTGAAAATAAAATCCCTGCTAACTACTTCAAATGCACTGGATCAGACACCTGAAGTAAATAACACTTTCAGAATGTGGTTTTCATGATATTTGAAGCAGCCACAGAGGTTCTTTCCGTGCAAGTGGGAAAGTGTTTGAGAGGAGTGACTGTGTGTGTTCATGCCATGTGAACTGCAGTCAGGTGTGGAGTGGGCTCGAGAGAGGCTGAGCTGTCCTGAGATGAAGACAAACACGCCACAGCCTGTTCAGTGTCCCAGCTGCCTTTGGGCCGTTGGGAAATGATCTCATTTTTAATCTTGGCTGGCGGGGGAAAATTTTTCTTAAATGTAAAGACGTGCAACACCCTTATGGCCAAGAAGGCAGAGACAAGCCCAGGCCCTGTTTCCTTGCCCATCCTCTCAGCTGAAACCTGTCCCAGTTGTAGCAGCCAGAGGGGCTGAAGTGCCTGTTTGCAGGTGCTGCTGTTGAGAGATACAACAGGATTACAACGTGTGAGCAACAGCTCAGAATAATTAGATTTTTTTTTTTTTTTTT
>VXAY01001420.1:196782-210188 GCA_013399855.1 Oxyruncus cristatus | reverse complement strand
CCCCCCCCCCCCCCACTGGCTCCCTCCTTCTCCAGCCACTCCCCAATCTCCAGTTCCGTTCCGGAGCTCAACACTGTCTGTTAGATCATCCCAGCCCTTTTGAGTTTTTCTTTTATTTTTTGGGGTNACAACAACAACAAAAAAAAACATTTTTCAGGTTCCAGGGAAGAGCATGAATAACTGTCAGAGCTTTTAATTATATTTGTAAATAAAAGTGTTCATCACAATGCCTGGCTGTGTCATTGCGGGAGGGGCGGCTCGTGGCCCAGCACAGGTGCCGGGTGGGGATGGGGAGGTGACACATTCCACAGGTGTCCCATTCCACTGGTGTCTCTCAGCCTGGGGCTGCAGGAACCTCGGGGCTCTGTTCCACACCCGTTTTCCTGTCGGTGGAGGTTTTTGGGGTAATGGATTGTGGCTTGTTTTATGTCCTGCTTTCCAGCCCGAGCAGTCCCAGGATGGATCCGCCCGTGTGAGCACTGCTCCAGCCTTAGTCTTGTGGGCCTTGGTCTGGAGCAGCTGGGGATGTTTTCCAGAAAAAAACATCAATCCTGTTGGAATGTTTTAATGGCCGAGCTGAAAAACTGCCCTGGGGCAGACACCACCCACCTTTCGGAGTCAGGGAGTCCCCAGTTTTCACAGGGCCACCAATTCCCGTTTGTGAGACCATGTCAGTGCAGACCTTTGAGGCAGCAGCTTGAAAAGGGGGGAGGCTCCTGGATCCACGAACTTGAATTGCACGGGCTTCACCTTGTCTATCTTTTTATAGCCATCAGGCTGGACCAAAGGCTTATTTCTGCTCTGAGCACTCAGGACACACCCCCAGGCCTCAGTGCAAGGGTGCTGGAGGAGCAGGTAACACCTGGGTCCTGCAACTTGGCTGGCAAGTGGCATCAGGTCAGTAAAGCTGGTGGTGGCCAAACTGCTGTCAGGGTTTAGATGGGGGGGTGAAGGGGCTCCTGCAGAGGGAAGGCGCCTCCACACAGGCCGGAGATCCTCGGGACAGGGACTAAAGGCAGATAATGATGGAAAGACATGATTGCTTTGAGCTGTGTCACTCCAGCTATCAGCATGTTCCAGGACTGGGGAGCCCCTGGCACAGTGTCCAGCCTCTTCCCAGCAGGACAGGAGCCCTACAGCATCCAGGTGCTCCCCTGAGCTCCCCCTCGTCCCCCAAGAAGACAACCAAGCACACCACACACCTTGTTAAGTTTTTAATTGCACTGTGAGCAAAGAGCACGGTAACATCGGGTCACCACAGGACTGAACAAAACAAAGTGGTCTCAGCTTTGAGTGGCAGCAGAGAACAGAAGTGCTGTAGACCAGCTCCTGCCTCCCCCTCGAGCTGCACCTTCACTACTGGAGCAGTGACGTGGAGGCACTGGCCAAAGGTTGAGGGGGGGGGAGGGTAAAAAAAAAAGAGGGAGGAGGGAAAGTTTCCCTTAGACTGCCCTCTTCTCTCCAGGAAGAGGGAGTCTGCACAGCCTGCACTAGCCCAGAAGTGGTTCTGCACCCACACCCCTGACATCTAAAGCCATCCCAGGACAGCAGAGACACCCTGATTTGACACTAATTCACAAAGGCTTTTGTTTCCCTTAAGCACATCAGTTTGGAGGGAGCGGCCTTTCCAGGGACACCTGTCAGCAGCTCTAGCTAGGATCGCCTGTGCCACAGGAATCAGCACAGGCCCGGACATGCGGACACGGAGCAGGGACAGTGACGGGGTTACGGCTCGGGACACTTGGGTTCAACTCACTAATCAAACGAAACTACAGCGCCGTGCCCGAGCTGCGGGTGCTGCACACCCTACTTCCCCGAGAGCTGCTCGTAGAGCTTGGGCACGTAGTCATCCCACTCTGCTTGGTAGCAGGTGCCCGCCACCGGCACCCCCAGCCCGTACTTGCTGCGGAAAGCGGCCACCTTGAACTTGCCTCGCTTGTCCCCGGAGCGGTTGGACAGGACGGGCTCGTTGCAGGCGAGCTGCTTGGGCTGCTCGTACACCAGCCACACGTAGCGGTGCAGCCCTGAGGGGAGGGACAGCGGTTACCACACCGGGCACCCGGAATTCCAGGTCCGAGCTGTGCTCTGAAGTGACCCCTGGAGGTGCCTGCCTGCTCCAGGATCGGAAGGCTGAGGATGATGGAGCTTAAGGCAGCTTAGAGAAGAGGCATTAGATATGCTCGGTACGAGCTCCCGCTGGCCGTGGCCACGTGCAGCCACGGGCAATCCTGCACGGATCGTTTCCTGCGGCTTCCCCCCACCCTTGTGCACCGTGTTTGATCCATGTAGCATTGCTTGGGAACTGCTGGAGGCAGGTACCAACCTGTTCCCTTGGGAGGCCCGGAGCCAACGTAATCCGACATCACGGTCCCACTGCCCACATTGTTGCCTTTCATGTTGGTAACCAGAAAATGATGCCATTCCCTGAAAGGAGAGGGCAAAGAACAATCAGACTGTGGCACAGTCCCTTTATCACTCCAAGCTGCTGCTTTTTCCGTAAGGCTGTCAGTGAAGGATAAGCAAACTGCTGATTCCTGGATTGCCAAACTCAAAGAGCAGCGGTCCCAGAGCAGTGCCTGCATCCTTTGGGATGCACAACTGGCCAAAACCAGCTCCATCGGCCTGCCTTGTGGCTATGGGAAAACCACAGCATGATCCCCAAGAGTGGACATTCCACAGGCTTCTGAGCTGACTTGAGAAAGGTGTACTGGTCCCAGGTTTAAGGCTCCACCACTAACACCGACAAACCTAACTCCAACTCACACATGGGCCAAATTAGAGCAAGCAGCAGATCCTGTGCTGCTCCAGCTGCAACAGACCTCTAAAAACCCCGGGAAAAAGCAGCTGCTCCTCCCCATGCTGTCCGTGGCTCAAGGAGAGATGCAAGGACACCATTTCTATGCCAAGCCACAGCCCCACAACTGCACCTTAGGTGGAGCACAGTCCCAAACTCCTCCTAACCCTCTCTTCAGCCCAAGAGAGGGATGTTCCATTTTTCCCAGGCAACCCAGGCCCACTCCCAAACCTGAACTTTGGGTCCTTCCTGCTGGGTGCATCAGGGTCCGTGAGAACCAGGGTGTAAAGCTTCTGGGGATCGCAGCCATCCCACTCGATGCTGGTGGGGCGATGCTGGACCTGCACGAGTGACCGCGTTAGCACCAGCCCCGCTTGCCCGCGCCAGCCACCTGCCCTACACACAGGGCCACCCGTGACCAGCGCTGTCTGCGACATCCGAGGAGTTAAAAGGTCGTGCCAGCTCGCCCAGGCTGTGAGAGCCGTGGGCCTCCGCCCGCGGCACGGCCGTCCCCGTACCAGGGTGGACAGCAAAGCTCAGCCCCTCTCTGTCCACCCCGCACCCGGTGAGGCTCCGGCGGGAGCTGCCGCAGAGACAGCGCAAGGCGCCCGGCCGCCTCCGGCCATTATACCGCGGCACCCTCCCGAGCGGAGGGCCGCGACCTGCTCACCTGAGTGGGCGTGAGCACCTTGCCCAGCTCGTCGATCTCCACGGAGCCATACTTGACTCGCAGCGGCTGCGCCGGCTTCTGCTCCACCTCGGCGAGGCTCAGCGGCCCGTCCCACTGCCCCAGGTCCACCGGCATGGCTCTGATTGTGACTGCGACGCCCGGGGAGCCTGCGGTGCCTGCGGTGCCTGCGGCGGCGGCTCCGGCCTGCCCGCCCCCCGCGCCCATTGGCGGAGACGCCGCCGCGCTCCGCTCCCATTGGTGAAGATCCACTGGCGACCTCCCTCGCGCCAGCTCTATGGCGCCCCCCGGCGGGGCGGGGGCGCAGCGGGACGTGCCTCCCAGGGTAGGGGGACCCGAGCTCCGCTTACTTGGGGCAGCTCTGCCGCCCCTGCCGCGAATTAGGTTAATTAATAATTAACGTGCCAGGGCCCAGCGGGGCAGCCCCGTAGGGTCTGAGCGCTTTGTGTGATGGCCACGTGCCTTCCCCAGGTGTAACATGTCCTGGAGAAACCTAAAAGGTACCTGAACGCTTTACAGGCCTTGCTACGGGCTTACATAGAGGGGTGATCTTTTATCACCTCTCTTCCCGCTGCACTGCCTGTGGGGTGTCCCTAAGCGGGGACAGAAGCTCTCCGAACTTGGGGTTTTGCCCTCAGGAAACACCATTCTCCTTGCATTAAACATTCACGGTCCATAGGCGGCACCAGAGGGCAATGCCCCGGCCCCGCGCCGCTCAGAGGGGCCCGCCCGACATGGCCAGGGGGGCGTGAGGTGACCCCAAGATGGCGGGCGGGGCCGCGGGGGCACCCAAGATGGCGGGCGCTCAAGATGGCGGTGCTGGGGCGGCGGGACCTCATCCGCGACCCCCTCACGGGCCCCAGCGGGCGGGTCGGTCCCCCCGGGCGGGTCCGCCCGCTCTCCCTGCCCTGCCCGCTCGCCGGGGCGGAGGCCGGGCGGCACCGCCTCCGCGGGGCTGTGGCAGCGGCACACAGCCATGCAGCTCCCCGGCGGGACGCCGCCGGCACGCTTCTTCCTCGCCCTTTGCGTCTGGAGGCTGGTGCCGCGCAGGGAGGCCGCAGGTAGCGTGGGCTGAGGGGAGGGGAGCAGGGAGCTGTGTTCCTTTTCCTGATCCCGTGTCTGCGCTGGATGTTTTTGGTCACCTTGGAGATCCTTCAGCAGTCCCCTAACGAGCACCTCACAGCGTTGATGTATATCAGATATCCCGGTCTTTGCTGACAGAAAGCAGCTTCACCCCTTCTCTACATCCCTAACACCGTCCCTTCTCTTTTCCAGGAACAGATGAAGTGGTGTTTGGGCAGGTCGGAGGAAGCATCCTCCTTTTATGCCGCAACGTCTCCAAAGAGGCCACCGAGGTGACCTGGTTCCAAGGGGACCCGCGCTCCTTCCCTCCTCTCTTCTCCTCGAGGGTCTCCCTACCCCCGGATGTCCGCTTTTCCCTGGTCAACAACAGCTCCCTGAGCATCACGGAGCTGCGAGTGCAGGACGAAGGCAACTACACCTGCAAGGAAGTGCTGAACAAGACGGACCATGAGCACAGGGTCCAGCTCCTGGTAGCCAGTAAGTCGGTCCCGCAGCTGAACCTCCTCCCCTCAGTCTTGCAGGTCCCCAAATTCATCTGGCACAGGTTGGAAATATAATATAAAAGAAGTGCAAGGTGGGTTTATCGTGCAAAATCTCTCTCACGTCCACTCACAAGCACCAAAACGTGAGTCCAAATGGCCTGTCACAAATCAGGCCTGTGCAACGCCAGCTGTTCAGTCTTCACTGTGTCTCTTCAGTTCTTCTTCTTCAGTGCTGGTGATAAGCAAGTTTTTGGGTAGATCTTTCATTCCCTGTAGCATGTTTCAGGGGGTAGCTGTTCCCTTTACCTCAGAATCTGGCTGACTAGAGCCTTCCTAAACTGTAGGAGGGGGGCTGCTGCTCACTGCCTTTTTTCTCTTGATTGGAATACATGTTGGAAGCAGATGTGCAGTGCCATTCCTTGATGCCATGGTTTTGGTGGGAGAATGGATGGTCCCTGGTTGTTGAGTCTTACAGGGCAGCCTTCTGCTCTCAATGGAAGCACTGCGTTCCTTGGATTTACTGCTGGCAGTACTGTCCTGGGACTGTCCCTGTTAACAACACAGGCTATTCTGTCAGCCCTGTTGTGCCTTTTCGTGCTCTCTCCCGTTTCCATCTCTATTTGATTCATTCATTCTCTGAAATCTTCGGAGCACGTGTGGAAGTTCAGGCTGGAGCGTACTCAGGCGGATTAGTTTGCTTACAGCTGGTACAGGTCCTTCCTGCTTCTTCCAGGGAGCTTTATCTTGCCTGGATTCCTCACGTATTCCATGGAAACAGCCCCCTCCAGATTAGCAGGGAGCACACGTCCTGTGGCTGGTGCCGCTTGTGGTCGCTTCAGGATTGAGAAGGAGGAAAATCCACTGCCAGTTTGCCTGTTCCACTGACCCTCTGTGCCCTCTTGGCCCCCTCCTTTGTTCTTGCTCCTTCTGTCAAAACCTGCCATGTGTGACCTGTTTGCTGTTTGCCTTCGGGGTGTTCCTTCCTTCTCCGTGTGTGTGTAAATGTTGTGCCTGTTTTGTACAGATTAAATCTCTGAAAGTTTACAGGAATAAAAAGTTCCTTCCTGCAGCAAGGAACCTTGAGGTTGGGTGTGAAAGGTCACGCAGAGGTCTAGAGTGAAGGAATCAAACCCCACGCTGCTTCAGGGAATATATTTGTGGGCACGGGGCTTAAGAGGTGGGAGCCCCAAATCTGGAGCACTGGGGCAAAACACTCAGGAGCAAAGTATATTTATGATGTGCCAGGTGTTGGTGCTGCACTCTGAACTTCGTTTATTAGCCTGGAATTAATGTGCCAACTAATTTCTAGCTGTGACAAAGGTGATGTGGAACACTGCAATACCCATAAATGACTTAGCTTGGGCTGGAGTGAACCTTTTTGGACACAGACTTGTCACCGCTGTAAACAAACCTCCTGGGGCCTGTAGGGGCTTTGTGTGGGAAATTACCAGCTGTCAGTCTTCAACCCATCCCATGGGTCGTACCCAAAAGTTCTCTTTTTGTTTAAAACTGCCCTTAAAAAACACCCCCAAGCAGTAGAGTAAACACTGTAGCGTCAGGACAAAGGTGCAGCCCTGCCTTGAGCTGCGGTTCTGTGTTTGTTTTGGATGGGAAGCACCTGGTGTGAAGGAGACGTGCAGTTCCACACCTCCCCAGGGATTCCTTGGCGTGTCTGTGTGTGGGTTGATACAAGCCCTGATGGCTCTTCTGGGGGTCAAACCACAACAGATCCTTTTCGCTGCTGTTCCGTGAGGTTTTGTGGTTGGGGGCGGGAGGGAGGTGTTTAGGTTTTTGGTTTGTTTATGTTTGGGGAGCAGATCTCTGTTATGTTTAGACAGAGTTGTACTGGGAGAGCCTGGGAGTTCAGGATGTAAAGCTGGTGGCTCCAGGAGGTGTGTTCCGGGGGCCAGCCCGGAAGGTGCAGCTCTGGCTGGACATCCAGGAAGGGCTGTGCCCACCCCAGTGTCCTGGAAGGACTGTGTCCACCTCAATATGGGGCAGTTCCTGGTGGTTCAGACTGACAGGTTGCTCTGTTAACCATACCAGGATTTGGGATCAGTTATGATCCTCCCCAGAGCTGGGACAGAGGAGGTGTTGCAGAGAACTTTCTTGCCAGAGCTGGGTGGTTTCAAAGATCACCCAAGATGTGTGTATATAGCTCCTGGAGAGCCTGGCCCCAGGAGGGTATGTCCTTGTAGCTCACAGGGGGGTTTGCCATGATGGGGTTTTTTTTTTTCACTCATATCATTTGAAAGTCACTTGAACAGATGCTTCCCAAAATAAGTCTCAGGCATCCCTCTGCACCTTCTGTGGGGCTGCAGACCTGGTGTGGGGCTTGCTTTGGTCTCATCTCTCAGCGGGGTCTTGTTCAGCACTGGGTTAGGCACACGCAAGGACACGGCGTGTTAAATCTGCCTGGATCAGAGTCCAGGATCTTTGTGGCTGTTAACCAAGCATGTGTGTGGATCTGTGTGTGGAAAAAGCAGATGGGACTGTGCCTGAAATGTGAGCCCCGCTCTGCCCTGCCCGAGGGGATTGCACTTGGCTCTCTGTTGGCTTCTGACCCACTCCTGTAGGTGTTCCTGTGTTTAATAACATACCTCTCCATGGTTGGGAAGTGGCCCTGGCACAAGGCCAGCAGGGACCTGCCCTACCTGTGTTCTTGGCTGGAGTTTGTCCCCACTGCTGTGGCTGCCAGAGGTGCCAGGAAGGAGGGGAGCACACCTGGTTTGGCCTCGGTGTCACTGACCCTGAGAGCTGGCGTCACCAGGATCCCTGTGGGCTGAGCTCCTTGTAGCTAGGAACAGCCAAGGATGAGCTCTGAGAAGCTGGTTACTTGTCCCTGGGCAAGAGCCCTGATGTTTTCCATGTTCCCTTGGGAAATCACAGGATTGTTAGGGTTGGAGGGTGCAGATCACCCAGTCCAACCCCTTGTGAAGGCAGGGTCACCTGGAACAGGTGACACAGGAACTCATCCCAGTGGATTTGGAATGTCTCCAGAGAGGGAGGGTCCACACCCTCTCTGGGCACCCTGTTCCAGTGCTCTACCACCCTCAATGGAAAGTTCTTCCTTGTGTTGAGGTGGATTGTGTGCTTGTATCAATGACAGGGAGAGGCAAAACCTTGTTCTCAAAGAGTTTGAGTCGGTGTCGCCCCCTTGTAGCTGTGACACGAGGACCAGGGCAGTGTGGAGTTTTCATTCTCCCGCGGCATTTTTAGGTGTTTATCTCATTTCCATTGGATAAAGCTGTGGCAGTGATTTTTTTCCTCCCTCAAGGCTTGGCTGTGGGGGCTGTGACAGCCCCTTCTTGGTCCCTGTCATCTGTCACCCAGAGCTGTGCTCCCCTGGGACTGTGGGACACAGGTCAGGTAGCAAGACCGGCAGAGAGACCAGGAAGATTTTCAAGGGGAATGGTGACAAATGAACACTCGCTGGAGTCCCAGCCCTGAGATGCCAAGAGCTGTGACCTGGAAGCGTTTCTGACCATGTGCTGTTCTTGCTGACAGACCCACCACAGTCAACCCCGAAGTGCTGGGCTGAGACCTCCTCGTCGGGGCTGACGCTGCAGCTGTTTTGCAGCTGGCCTGGGGGGTACCCCCACCCCACCCTGCACTGGAGAGAAGAGGGGCACGATCTGGAGAACTCCAGCTGGGTCATCAGCTCCACGAGCTCCTCGGACACCCACGTGGAGACGCTGAACAGCTCCCACCTCTCCCACCGCAAAGTCTTCAAGTGTGTCGGCAGCCACGTGGTCAAGCAGGAGCAGCCTTCGTGCACTGTGGAGATAAGTGAGTTGATTTGCTGCCTCATTAACTGTTAATTTGGCTGCTAACAGTTGGGCAGGTGGGTACTCCAGTCGTTCCCTGCCCTCTGGAGTGCTGAGGTGGTCAGGGAAACCAGGAGGCAGCATGGCAGGGCTTGGCTTGTGCAGAGGTGACAGCACGAGGCACAGACATCCTGAGACAGCTGAGATCCATCTTGGCATAGTTGCAGGTGAGCTGTGTTTTGGGTCCACCCTCAGGAGACCCAAATCTCAGCACAGCAGGGTTTTCACCTGTGGAAAGCTTTTGCACACAACTGTGTGAAAGTGAGAGGTGTTTTTAGTGCCTTGCTCAGGTTGAGATTAAGTTTAGTCGGGCTGGGGGTACGGGAGAAGGGTCATGTGTGCCCCCAGACCCCTTCAGACATCTTAGGGATCTGTCTAAAGTGGCTTTTGAAAACCTAGGCTGTATTTATCTGCCAAGGGTTGTCAGGACTTCACAAGAGCTCTCCTGATCCCAAGGAAACTTCCTGGGCTGCCTTTCTCCTCTCTCCCATCTTCCCTCTGGCTACACTCAGACCATTCTTCCCTGGGGATATAAAGACAGGTGTCAGAAGGGACTGAGCACTGTGGAAGCTGCTCAAGTCACTGCTCAGGAGGCTCCTGAACGAACTGAATACTGAACCCACAGTCACCTGCCAGACTCCTGCCTGGCTCCCTTCTGTTAATGATTATTAATCGGTCAGATGGCTGATTGCTTGTTATGTTAATTGCCTCCATTCCCTCCTGGTTTTCTTTTCTTTTTCCCCTTGGGCTGTTCAGAAATCCCTTCACTGGAGTCAGAGCCCCCCAAGACCTGCTTTGTGGGTGACAACGTGACCCTGACGTGCCGTGTGACCGAGAGCACGCCGGTGGCGCGGATCACCTGGCTGCGGGACATCAGCCAGCCAGAGGTGGAGATCCAGCCTGGAGGGAGGTTCCTCATCACCCAGGAGGGCAACGTGTCCCACCTCACCATCCAGAACTGCTCCCAGGGCACTGACGGGGGCTGCTACGTCTGCAAGGCGCAGAACCCCGTGGGGCTGAGGGAGCTCTTCATCTGCCTGACGGTGAAGGGTGAGTGGGGCTGCTGTGGCAGGGAGTCGGGAGGGGGTGGGGACACACCACGTTTGCCACTAAGAACCTGCTTTTTGACTTCCGCTGGGAATTCCTCATCCATCTGTATCCTGATGACAAGCCTATGTCCCTTCTCCACAGAGCCAGTGAACATTGTTGGGATCGTGGGTGCCGTGGTGGTCCTGTCCCTCCTGGTTATTCTCACTGTCACCGGGGTTGTCTTGTACTATAATCCCCTCCTGTGCCTCAGAGGTAGGGATTTGTTCCTCCTTCCTGGTTTATTCCTAACATGCCTGTCCCTCCAGGTGTCAGGGTTGCATGTGTGGACTGGTCACCTTCATGTCTGTGCCTTTGCATGGGGACTGTCCGGTTGCTGGCAGCTCCATGTGGAGGCACAGACATGGAGGCAGGACTGGCAGGGGTTGTGCAGCCGAGTAAAACCAATAGCATTGCCCAAGGGGATTGGTTTCTAACCCTGTCTTTCCCTTCTGTCCCATTCAGGTGCTGTGTTCAGGTGAGTGTTGACATTCCCCAGCCCAGTCCTGCGTGGCCTCACTAGTCTGCCTTCCTGAGAGGGCAGGGAACAGGCTCTCCTCAGCCTTTCAGCCCACCTCGGCTTGCTCTGCTGTTCCCAGGCATCCAGACTCAGGTGATGTCTTAGTGCTGGTGGACTCAGAAGATGATGAGGAGGGGAAAGGGGACGAGGAGGCCACGAGCAGCTGCACCGAGCAGGAGGCAATGGCGCTGGTCAATGGGAACAGTGCCCAGGCTGCCTATCTGAACTACCTCACAGAAGGTGAGCCCTGGGGCAGAGCCACCTGCTCCCTGCTAAGCTGTGGGACTTCCTGGAGCATCTGCCAGGGAGGGAGGAGTTCCTGTTGCCTGTTGGCTGTAGCTGAGATGCTGCTCCTCTGTGCCTTGCATAGGTGATGATGGAGAGCTCCATGGCAGGGTTTCTCTAAGGGAAGCAAGGGTAGAAGAGACACGAGGCTCGTGACTTCCACCCCTCCTTGAGGAAGCACATGGAGCTCCAGCTGGAATTCAGCATCAAGCACGTCCTCACTGCGTGTGGCTGAGCACAGCCTGTCGGTGTCCTGCGACGGACCGGTTCAGTCAGAGCCTTCCCACTCCTTTCTCCACTCGCCCCTTCCATAGTTTCGCTCCGTCCTTCCCCAGCCACGTGTCTCTGTTTCTCTTCTCTCTTCATGTTCCTCTTTGTCTCGGGTGTCCTTAAAACAAGGTGACACCCAGCACAGGCAGAGCGGGGGAACAGTAACCCCCTCACCTTGGTGCCTGTGACGGACTCGAATTCCGGTGTGGGACTCTGGCTCAGTCCCCATGAGCAGTGCTGGGATGGAGAAAGTCACCACAGGGCCACAGTGGTCCTGGGATAAGAGAAGAAATGAGTGTGCAGGCAGGACCTGGGTGATGCTGGCTCTGGGGAGGCTGAATTGTTTTTATTATAAATATTTTTTCCCCTGTTCTGTCTGAAGTGTTGTTCCATGTCTGAGTCGGGAGTGAATCTGTTCCCTGGCTCTAAGGAGGATGCCTGGCCATGATGGAAAGCATGGAGGGAACTTACACAGGGAGGGGATGAGGGAAACGGGATCCACACAGATGGGATCAGGGGAGCTGTGGGTGGGTGACAGAGGGTCAGGACATGCAGGAAGGGTGGAGGGACAGGTCCAGTCTGAGCACCCTGCGGGGTAAAGGGAGGGGTGAAAAGGCACAGAGGGAGCAGGGAGGGATCTGAGTGTGCTTGGGGGATCCAGTGGGGGGAATGACGCACACATGGGAGTGGCCAAATGGATCAGGGTGGGCTGGGACAGGGGAGTGGAGGACTGTGAGAGGGGACAGGAATAAAGTGAAGTGGGGAGTGGTGTGAGAGAGTGGTGTAGAGTGATGGAGGAGGGAGGCAGTGCACACAGGGGGTCTGTGTGCAGGTTAATGGGGGGGCATGAGCACTCACGGGGATGAAGGGAATCTGATGGCACATGGAGTGGAAGGGGAGCACTGCTGGGGCATGTGGGGAGTGTGTGCACTGTGGGTGAAGTCAGGAGGGCTGAGCCATCCCTGGGATGTAAGAACAGTGTGAGCTGGGGGCACAGGGGAGTGGGGACACCTGAGCACTTGGTGGGATGGTAGTTGGGGTCTGGCTGTGCGTGGTGGTCTCTGAAGGGCTGTGGAGCCTGAATGGAGGGTTCTGAGGGGCTGTGCAGGGTCCGAGGGCCTGAGGGAATGGAGTGCGAGTGTGGGGCTGGGGGGTGGTTAGAGGGCTGAGAGTGGGACCCACCTGCAGCTGTCCCCAAGCAGCCCTGGTGCATTCCCGGTGCCCAGCACTGTGCCCTCAAAGCACCGCTCAGAGCCATGCCAGGAAAATCCCAGGGAGCTGCAGGAGCCTCCGGCTGCCCCTGGCAACAGTGTTGTGCTGCTGCCACCTCGTCTGCCCCGCTCCCAGCGCCTCCACAGGCCCAGGGGCGAGGAGGAGCCACCGGCCGAGATGGACTCGGACCTGGAGGAGCATTTGCGCGCGGCTTTCCGGGACAAGCTACGGCTGCTGCTGTGAGTGAGACCCCTCCTTCCATCCCGGGATGGGCGGCTGCTCCCGCGGCGGGCGCCGCTGGCTGGAGCAGAGCAAGGGGTTGGCAACGGGGCCAGCACGTCCCGCGTCCCCGGGGCTCTCGGTTTGTGTTGCCGCTGCCAGCGTGGGTGTCACCGGGTGGGTGCTGTGTCCCTAGGGCGGAGGGCACCCCGGCCGTGGGCTGGAAGGAGGCAGGGGGGATTTGCCAGGGTCTAACCAGAAAGCTGAGGTTGTGCCGTGACTTGTCCGTCCCTGGGGGGCAGCGCTGGCGCTGCGGGTCTCCAGGTGGGGGAGGCTGAAGCGGGAGGGATGGGCGGGAACGAGGGTGGGCGAGAACTCGAATGCAGGCAGAGATGACCCAGTGGGGCCTCTGCACGCACGGGGGGTGGGCCAGGCTCTGCAGGCAGTGGTGGGGTGTGAGGGTCCTGCCCATGCCACGGTTGGAAGATGCCCCTGCCCGGGCTTTCTTCCCCCCCCAGCCGCGCTGAGCTCCGTGAAGCCCGTGGCAGGACGGTACCAGCGCGGGATGCAGCCACTCTGCTGCCCTCCACTCGCGTGCTGCTGAAGAGGCGGGAGGTGGCAGAGGTGGGGCAGGCTCTGCAGAGCCGGCGGGAGGTAAGGGCGGCCCCAGCCCGCTGCGTTCCCCCTGCCCAGCGGCTGTGGCGGGCCCCGGGGACGAGCGGACAGCAGGCGTGTCCCCAGCCGTCCCCGGGCTGTCACCCCCCCCCGCCTCGGGTGCACCGGCACAGCGTGATGCTCTCAGCACCCGCTTGGTCCCGCAGGAGTTTCGGCGGAGGATGGAGCGCCTGGCGCAGCGCCGGGAGCAGCTGGCCCGGAGGGAAGAGGAGCAGCGGGATGTCGTCCTCAAATACGACGCCTTCCTGCAGGTGCCGGGGCGGGG